>CAXARA010000357.1:0-66362 GCA_963971135.1 Stenus bimaculatus | reverse complement strand
TTTCTAATTAGATTTCATGAAAATAAAATTATTTAAACAAAATTTACATTTTTTTATAAAGAAATAAAAAAGTTTCTGCAGTTTTTGTGTGATTTTTAAGAAAAACGTTTTTTTGGTATAATTTTAAAAATAATCGACCGAAAAATTTTAAAACTACATTTCTAATTAGATTTCATGAAAATAAAATTATTTAAACAAAATTTACATTTTTTTATAAAGAAATAAAAAAGTTACAGCAGTTTTTGTTTGATTTTTAAGAAAAACGCATTATTTCTAAAAAATAACGTTTTTTTGATATAATTTTAAAAGTAATCGTCCGAAAAATTTTAAAACTACATTTCTAATTAGATTTCATGAAAATAATATTATTTAAACAAAATTTACATTTTTTTATAAAGAAATAAAAAAGTTACAGCAGTTTTTGTTTGATTTTTAAGAAAAACGCATTATTTCTAAAAAATAACGTTTTTTTGATATAATTTTAAAAGTAATCGTCCGAAAAATTTTAAAACTACATTTCTAATTAGATTTTGAAAATAAAATTATTTAAACAAAATTTACATTTTTTATAAAGAAATAAAAAAGTTTCTGCAGTTTTTGTGTGATTTTTAAGAAAAACGTTTTTTTGGTATAATTTTAAAAATAATCGACCGAAAAATTTTAAAACTACATTTCTAATTAGATTTCATGAAAATAAAATTATTTAAACAAAATTTACATTTTTTTATAAAGAAATAAAAAATTTACAGCAGTTTTTGTTTGATTTTTAAGAAAAACGCATTATTTCTAAAAAATAACGTTTTTTTGATATAATTTTAAAAGTAATCGTCCGAAAATTTTAAAACTACATTTCTAATTAGATTTCATGAAAATAAAATTATTTAAACAAAATTTACATTTTTTTATAAAGAAATAAAAAAGTTTCTGCAGTTTTTGTGTGATTTTTAAGAAAAAACGTTTTTTTGGTATAATTTTAAAAATAATCGACCGAAAAATTTTAAAACTACATTTCTAATTAGATTTCATGAAAATAAAATTATTTAAACAAAATTTACATTTTTTTATAAAGAAATAAAAAAGTTACAGCAGTTTTTGTTTGATTTTTAAGAAAAACGCATTATTTCTAAAAAATAACGTTTTTTTGATATAATTTTAAAAGTAATCGTCCGAAAAATTTAAAACTACATTTCTAATTAGATTTCATGAAAATAATATTATTTAAACAAAATTTACATTTTTTTATAAAGAAATAAAAAAGTTTCTGCAGTTTTTGTGTGATTTTTAAGAAAAACGTTTTTTTGGTATAATTTTAAAAATAATCGACCGAAAAATTTTAAAACTACATTTCTAATTAGATTTCATGAAAATAAAATTATTTAAACAAAATTTACATTTTTTTATAAAGAAATAAAAAAGTTACAGCAGTTTTTGTTTGATTTTTAAGAAAAACGCATTATTTCTAAAAAATAACGTTTTTTTGATATAATTTTAAAAGTTATCGTCCGAAAAATTTTAAAACTACATTTCTAATTAGATTTCATGAAAATAAAATTATTTAAACAAAATTTACATTTTTTTATAAAGAAATAAAAAAGTTTCTGCAGTTTTTGTGTGATTTTTAAGAAAAACGTTTTTTTGGTATAATTTTAAAAATAATCGACCGAAAAATTTTAAAACTACATTTCTAATTAGATTTCATGAAAATAAAATTATTTAAACAAAATTTACATTTTTTTATAAAGAAATAAAAAAGTTACAGCAGTTTTTGTTTGATTTTTAAGAAAAACGCATTATTTCTAAAAAATAACGTTTTTTTCATATAATTTTAAAAGTAATCGTCCGAAAAATTTTAAAACTACATTTCTAATTAGATTTCATGAAAATAAAATTATTTAAACAAAATTTACATTTTTTTATAAAGAAATAAAAAAGTTTCTGCAGTTTTTGTGTGATTTTTAAGAAAAACGTTTTTTTTGGTATAATTTTAAAATAATCGACCGAAAAATTTTAAAACTACATTTCTAATTAGATTTCATGAAAATAAAATTATTTAAACAAAATTTACATTTTTTTATAAAGAAATAAAAAAGTTACAGCAGTTTTTGTTTGATATTTAAGAAAAACGCATTATTTCTAAAAAATAACGTTTTTTTGATATAATTTTAAAAGTAATCGTCCGAAAAATTTTAAAACTACATTTCTAATTAGATTTCATGAAAATAAAATTATTTAAACAAAATTTACATTTTTTTATAAAGAAATAAAAAAGTTTCTGCAGTTTTTGTGTGATTTTTAAGAAAAACGTTTTTTTGGTATAATTTTAAAAATAATCGACCGAAAAATTTTAAAACTACATTTCTAATTAGATTTCATGAAAATAAAATTATTTAAACAAAATTTACATTTTTTTATAAAGAAATAAAAAAGTTACAGCAGTTTTTGTTTGATTTTAAGAAAAACGCATTATTTCTAAAAAATAACGTTTTTTTGATATAATTTTAAAAGTAATCGTCCGAAAAATTTTAAAACTACATTTCTAATTAGATTTCATGAAAATAATATTATTTAAACAAAATTTACATTTTTTTATAAAGAAATAAAAAAGTTACAGCAGTTTTAGTTTGATTTTTAAGAAAAAGGTTTTTTTGGTATAATTTTAAAAATATTCGACCGAAAAATTTTAAAACTACATTTCTAATTAGATTTCATGAAAATAAAATTATTTAAACAAAATTTACATTTTTTTATAAAGAAATAAAAAAGTTACAGCAGTTTTTGTTTGATTTTTAAGAAAAACGCATTATTTCTAAAAAATAACGTTTTTTTGATATAATTTTAAAAGTAATCGTCCGAAAAATTTTAAAACTACATTTCTAATTAGATTTCATGAAAATAATATTATTTAAACAAAATTTACATTTCTTTATAAAGAAATAAAAAAGTTACAGCAGTTTTAGTTTGATTTTTAAGAAAAACGTTTTTTTGGTATAATTTTAAAAATAATCGACCGAAAAATTTTAAAACTACATTTCTAATTAGATTTCATGAAAATAAAATTATTTAAACAAAATTTACATTTTTTTATAAAGAAATAAAAAAGTTTCTGCAGTTTTTGTGTGATTTTTAAGAAAAACGTTTTTTTTGGTATAATTTTAAAAATAATCGACCGAAAAATTTTAAAACTACATTTCTAATTAGATTTCATGAAAATAAAATTATTTAAACAAAATTTACATTTTTTTATAAAGAAATAAAAAAGTTACAGCAGTTTTTGTTTGATATTTAAGAAAAACGCATTATTTCTAAAAAATAACGTTTTTTTGATATAATTTTAAAAGTAATCGTCCGAAAAATTTTAAAACTACATTTCTAATTAGATTTCATGAAAATAATATTATTTAAACAAAATTTACATTTTTTTATAAAGAAATAAAAAAGTTACAGCAGTTTTTGTTTGATTTTTAAGAAAAACGCATTATTTCTAAAAAATAAAGTTTTTTTGATATAATTTTAAAAGTAATCGTCCGAAAAATTTTAAAACTACATTTCTAATTAGATTTCATGAAAATAATATTATTTAAACAAAATTTACATTTTTTTATAAAGAAATAAAAAAGTTTCTGCAGTTTTTGTGTGATTTTTAAGAAAAACGTTTTTTTGGTATAATTTTAAAAATAATCGACCGAAAAATTTTAAAACTACATTTCTAATTAGATTTCATGAAAATAAAATTATTTAAACAAAATTTACATTTTTTTATAAAGAAATAAAAAAGTTACAGCAGTTTTTGTTTGATTTTTAAGAAAAACGCATTATTTCTAAAAAATAACGTTTTTTTGATATAATTTTAAAAGTAATCGTCCGAAAAATTTTAAAACTACATTTCTAATTAGATTTCATGAAAATAAAATTATTTAAACAAAATTTACATTTTTTTATAAAGAAATAAAAAAGTTTCTGCAGTTTTTGTGTTGCAGTTTTTGTGTGATTTTTAAGAAAAACGTTTTTTTGGTATAATTTTAAAAATAATCGACCGAAAAATTTTAAAACTACATTTCTAATTAGATTTCATGAAAATAAAATTATTTAAACAAAATTTACATTTTTTTATAAAGAAATAAAAAAGTTACAGCAGTTTTTGTTTGATTTTTAAGAAAAACGCATTATTTCTAAAAAATAACGTTTTTTTGATATAATTTTAAAAGTAATCGTCCGAAAAATTTTAAAACTACATTTCTAATTAGATTTCATGAAAATAAAATTATTTAAACAAAATTTACATTTTTTTATAAAGAAATAAAAAAGTTTCTGCAGTTTTTGTGTGATTTTTAAGAAAAACGTTTTTTTGGTATAATTTTAAAAATAATCGACCGAAAAATTTTAAAACTACATTTCTAATTAGATTTCATGAAAATAAAATTATTTAAACAAAATTTACATTTTTTTATAAAGAAATAAAAAATTTACAGCAGTTTTTGTTTGATTTTTAAGAAAAACGCATTATTTCTAAAAAATAACGTTTTTTTGATATAATTTTAAAAGTAATCGTCCGAAAAATTTTAAAACTACATTTCTAATTAGATTTCATGAAAATAAAATTATTTAAACAAAATTTACATTTTTTTATAAAGAAATAAAAAAGTTTCTGCAGTTTTTGTGTGATTTTTAAGAAAAAACGTTTTTTTGGTATAATTTTAAAAATAATCGACCGAAAAATTTTAAAACTACATTTCTAATTAGATTTCATGAAAATAAAATTATTTAAACAAAATTTACATTTTTTTATAAAGAAATAAAAAAGTTACAGCAGTTTTTGTTTGATTTTTAAGAAAAACGCATTATTTCTAAAAAATAACGTTTTTTTGATATAATTTTAAAAGTAATCGTCCGAAAAATTTTAAAACTACATTTCTAATTAGATTTCATGAAAATAATATTATTTAAACAAAATTTACATTTTTTTATAAAGAAATAAAAAAGTTTCTGCAGTTTTTGTGTGATTTTTAAGAAAAACGTTTTTTTGGTATAATTTTAAAAATAATCGACCGAAAAATTTTAAAACTACATTTCTAATTAGATTTCATGAAAATAAAATTATTTAAACAAAATTTACATTTTTTTATAAAGAAATAAAAAAGTTACAGCAGTTTTTGTTTGATTTTTAAGAAAAACGCATTATTTCTAAAAAATAACGTTTTTTTGATATAATTTTAAAAGTAATCGTCCGAAAAATTTTAAAACTACATTTCTAATTAGATTTCATGAAAATAATATTATTTAAACAAAATTTACATTTTTTTATAAAGAAATAAAAAAGTTTCTGCAGTTTTTGTGTGATTTTTAAGAAAAACGTTTTTTTGGTATAATTTTAAAAATAATCGACCGAAAAATTTTAAAACTACATTTCTAATTAGATTTCATGAAAATAAAATTATTTAAACAAAATTTACATTTTTTTATAAAGAAATAAAAAAGTTACAGCAGTTTTAGTTTGATTTTTAAGAAAAACGCATTATTTCTAAAAAATAACGTTTTTTTGATATAATTTTAAAAGTAATAGTCCGAAAAATTTTAAAACTACATTTCTAATTAGATTTCATGAAAATAAAATTATTTAAACAAAATTTACATTTTTTTATAAAGAAATAAAAAAGTTTCTGCAGTTTTTGTGTGATTTTTAAGAAAAACGTTTTTTTGGTATAATTTTAAAAATAATCGACCGAAAAATTTTAAAACTACATTTCTAATTAGATTTCATGAAAATAAAATTATTTAAACAAAATTTACATTTTTTTATAAAGAAATAAAAAAGTTTCTGCAGTTTTTGTGTGATTTTTAAGAAAAACGTTTTTTTGGTATAATTTTAAAAATAATCGACCGAAAAATTTTAAAACTACATTTCTAATTAGATTTCATGAAAATAAAATTATTTAAACAAAATTTACATTTTTTTATAAAGAAATAAAAAAGTTACAGCAGTTTTTGTTTGATTTTTAAGAAAAACGCATTATTTCTAAAAAATAACGTTTTTTTGGTATAATTTCAAAAATAATAGACAGAAAAATTTTAAAACTACATTTCTAATTAGATTTCATGAAAATAAAATTATTTAAACAAAATTTACATTTTTTTATAAAGAAATAAAAAAGTTTCTGCAGTTTTTGTGTGATTTTTAAGAAAAACGTTTTTTTGGTATAATTTTAAAAATAATCGACCGAAAAATTTTAAAACTACATTTCTAATTAGATTTTATGAAAATAAAATTATTTAAACAAAATTTACATTTTTTTATAAAGAAATAAAAAAGTTACAGCAGTTTTTGTTTGATTTTTAAGAAAAACGCATTATTTCTAAAAAATAACGTTTTTTTGATATAATTTTAAAAGTAATCGTCCGAAAAATTTTAAAACTACATTTCTAATTAGATTTCATGAAAATAAAATTATTTAAACAAAATTTACATTTTTTTATAAAGAAATAAAAAAGTTTCTGCAGTTTTTGTGTGATTTTTAAGAAAAACGTTTTTTTGGTATAATTTTAAAAATAATCGACCGAAAAATTTTAAAACTACATTTCTAATTGGATTTCATGAAAATAAAATTATTTAAACAAAATTTACATTTTTTTATAAAGAAATAAAAAAGTTACAGCAGTTTTTGTTTGATTTTTAAGAAAAACGCATTATTTTAAAAAATAACGTTTTTTTGATATAATTTTAAAAGTAATCGTGCGAAAAATTTTAAAACTACATTTCTAATTAGATTTCATGAAAATAAAATTATTTAAACAAAATTTACATTTTTTTATAAAGAAATAAAAAAGTTTCTGCAGTTTTTGTGTGATTTTTAAGAAAAACGTTTTTTTGGTATAATTTTAAAAATAATCGACCGAAAAATTTTAAAACTACATTTCTAATTAGATTTCATGAAAATAAAATTATTTAAACAAAATTTACATTTTTTTATAAAGAAATAAAAAAGTTACAGCAGTTTTTGTTTGATTTTTAAGAAAAACGCATTATTTCTAAAAAATAACGTTTTTTTGATATAATTTTAAAAGTAATCGTCCGAAAAATTTTAAAACTACATTTCTAATTAGATTTCATGAAAATAATATTATTTAAACAAAATTTACATTTTTTTATAAAGAAATAAAAAAGTTACAGCAGTTTTTGTTTGATTTTTAAGAAAAACGCATTATTTCTAAAAAATAACGTTTTTTTGATATAATTTTAAAAGTAATCGTCCGAAAAATTTTAAAACTACATTTCTAATTAGATTTTGAAAATAAAATTATTTAAACAAAATTTACATTTTTTTATAAAGAAATAAAAAAGTTTCTGCAGTTTTTGTGTGATTTTTAAGAAAAACGTTTTTTTGGTATAATTTTAAAAATAATCGACCGAAAAATTTTAAAACTACATTTCTAATTAGATTTCATGAAAATAAAATTATTTAAACAAAATTTACATTTTTTTATAAAGAAATAAAAAATTTACAGCAGTTTTTGTTTGATTTTTAAGAAAAACGCATTATTTCTAAAAAATAACGTTTTTTTGATATAATTTTAAAAGTAATCGTCCGAAAAATTTTAAAACTACATTTCTAATTAGATTTCATGAAAATAAAATTATTTAAACAAAATTTACATTTTTTTATAAAGAAATAAAAAAGTTTCTGCAGTTTTTGTGTGATTTTTAAGAAAAAACGTTTTTTTGGTATAATTTTAAAAATAATCGACCGAAAAATTTTAAAACTACATTTCTAATTAGATTTCATGAAAATAAAATTATTTAAACAAAATTTACATTTTTTTATAAAGAAATAAAAAAGTTACAGCAGTTTTTGTTTGATTTTTAAGAAAAACGCATTATTTCTAAAAAATAACGTTTTTTTGATATAATTTTAAAAGTAATCGTCCGAAAAATTTTAAAACTACATTTCTAATTAGATTTCATGAAAATAATATTATTTAAACAAAATTTACATTTTTTTATAAAGAAATAAAAAAGTTTCTGCAGTTTTTGTGTGATTTTTAAGAAAAACGTTTTTTTGGTATAATTTTAAAAATAATCGACCGAAAAATTTTAAAACTACATTTCTAATTAGATTTCATGAAAATAAAATTATTTAAACAAAATTTACATTTTTTTATAAAGAAATAAAAAAGTTACAGCAGTTTTTGTTTGATTTTAAGAAAAACGCATTATTTCTAAAAAATAACGTTTTTTTGATATAATTTTAAAGTTATCGTCCGAAAAATTTTAAAACTACATTTCTAATTAGATTTCATGAAAATAAAATTATTTAAACAAAATTTACATTTTTTTATAAAGAAATAAAAAAGTTTCTGCAGTTTTTGTGTGATTTTTAAGAAAAACGTTTTTTTGGTATAATTTTAAAAATAATCGACCGAAAAATTTTAAAACTACATTTCTAATTAGATTTCATGAAAATAAAATTATTTAAACAAAATTTACATTTTTTTATAAAGAAATAAAAAAGTTACAGCAGTTTTTGTTTGATTTTTAAGAAAAACGCATTATTTCTAAAAATAACGTTTTTTTCATATAATTTTAAAAGTAATCGTCCGAAAAATTTTAAAACTACATTTCTAATTAGATTTCATGAAAATAAAATTATTTAAACAAAATTTACATTTTTTTATAAAGAAATAAAAAAGTTTCTGCAGTTTTTGTGTGATTTTTAAGAAAAACGTTTTTTTGGTATAATTTTAAAAATAATCGACCGAAAAATTTTAAAACTACATTTCTAATTAGATTTCATGAAAATAAAATTATTTAAACAAAATTTACATTTTTTTATAAAGAAATAAAAAAGTTACAGCAGTTTTTGTTTGATATTTAAGAAAAACGCATTATTTCTAAAAATAACGTTTTTTTGATATAATTTTAAAAGTAATCGTCCGAAAAATTTTAAAACTACATTTCTAATTAGATTTCATGAAAATAAAATTATTTAAACAAAATTTACATTTTTTTATAAAGAAATAAAAAAGTTTCTGCAGTTTTTGTGTGATTTTTAAGAAAAACGTTTTTTTGGTATAATTTTAAAAATAATCGACCGAAAAATTTTAAAACTACATTTCTAATTAGATTTCATGAAAATAAAATTATTTAAACAAAATTTACATTTTTTTATAAAGAAATAAAAAAGTTACAGCAGTTTTTGTTTGATTTTTAAGAAAAACGCATTATTTCTAAAAAATAACGTTTTTTTGATATAATTTTAAAAGTAATCGTCCGAAAAATTTTAAAACTACATTTCTAATTAGATTTCATGAAAATAATATTATTTAAACAAAATTTACATTTTTTTATAAAGAAATAAAAAAGTTACAGCAGTTTTAGTTTGATTTTTAAGAAAAAGGTTTTTTTGGTATAATTTTAAAAATATTCGACCGAAAAATTTTAAAACTACATTTCTAATTAGATTTCATGAAAATAAAATTATTTAAACAAAATTTACATTTTTTTATAAAGAAATAAAAAAGTTACAGCAGTTTTTGTTTGATTTTTAAGAAAAACGCATTATTTCTAAAAAATAATGTTTTTTTGATATAATTTTAAAAGTAATCGTCCGAAAAATTTTAAAACTACATTTCTAATTAGATTTCATGAAAATAATATTATTTAAACAAAATTTACATTTCTTTATAAAGAAATAAAAAAGTTACAGCAGTTTTAGTTTGATTTTTAAGAAAAACGTTTTTTTGGTATAATTTTAAAAATAATCGACCGAAAAATTTTAAAACTACATTTCTAATTAGATTTCATGAAATAAAATTATTTAAACAAAATTTACATTTTTTTATAAAGAAATAAAAAAGTTACAGCAGTTTTTGTTTGATATTTAAGAAAAACGCATTATTTCTAAAAATAACGTTTTTTTGATATAATTTTAAAAGTAATCGTCCGAAAAATTTTAAAACTACATTTCTAATTAGATTTCATGAAAATAATATTATTTAAACAAAATTTACATTTTTTTATAAAGAAATAAAAAAGTTACAGCAGTTTTTGTTTGATTTTTAAGAAAAACGCATTATTTCTAAAAATAAAGTTTTTTTGATATAATTTTAAAAGTAATCGTCCGAAAAATTTTAAAACTACATTTCTAATTAGATTTCATGAAAATAATATTATTTAAACAAAATTTACATTTTTTTATAAAGAAATAAAAAGTTTCTGCAGTTTTTGTGTGATTTTTAAGAAAAACGTTTTTTTGGTATAATTTAAAAATAATCGACCGAAAATTTTAAAACTACATTTCTAATTAGATTTCATGAAAATAAAATTATTTAAACAAAATTTACATTTTTTTATAAAGAAATAAAAAAGTTACAGCAGTTTTTGTTTGATTTTTAAGAAAAACGCATTATTTCTAAAAATAACGTTTTTTTGATATAATTTTAAAAGTAATCGTCCGAAAAATTTTAAAACTACATTTCTAATTAGATTTCATGAAAATAAAATTATTTAAACAAAATTTACATTTTTTTATAAAGAAATAAAAAAGTTTCTGCAGTTTTTGTGTGATTTTTAAGAAAAACGTTTTTTTGGTATAATTTTAAAAATAATCGACCGAAAAATTTTAAAACTACATTTCTAATTAGATTTCATGAAATAAAATTATTTAAACAAAATTTACATTTTTTTATAAAGAAATAAAAAAGTTACAGCAGTTTTTGTTTGATTTTTAAGAAAAACGCATTATTTCTAAAAAATAACGTTTTTTTGATATAATTTTAAAAGTAATCGTCCGAAAAATTTTAAAACTACATTTCTAATTAGATTTCATGAAAATAAAATTATTTAAACAAAATTTACATTTTTTTATAAAGAAATAAAAAAGTTACAGCAGTTTTTGTTTGATTTTTAAGAAAAACGCATTATTTCTAAAAAATAACGTTTTTTTGATATAATTTTAAAAGTAATCGTCCGAAAAATTTTAAAACTACATTTCTAATTAGATTTCATGAAAATAATATTATTTAAACAAAATTTACATTTTTTATAAAGAAATAAAAAAGTTACAGCAGTTTTTGTTTGATTTTAAGAAAAACGCATTATTTCTAAAAAATAACGTTTTTTGATATAATTTTAAAAGTAATCGTCCGAAAAATTTTAAAACTACATTTCTAATTAGATTTCATGAAAATAATATTATTTAAACAAAATTTACATTTTTTTATAAAGAAATTAAAAAGTTTCTGCAGTTTTTGTGTGATTTTTAAGAAAAACGCATTATTTCTAAAAAATAACGTTTTTTTGATATAATTTTAAAAGTAATCGTCCGAAAAATTTTAAAACTACATTTCTAATTAGATTTCATGAAAATAAAATTATTTAAACAAAATTTACATTTTTTTATAAAGAAATAAAAAAGTTTCTGCAGTTTTTGTGTGATTTTTAAGAAAAACGTTTTTTTGGTATAATTTTAAAAATAATCGACCGAAAAATTTTAAAACTACATTTCTAATTAGATTTCATGAAAATAAAATTATTTAAACAAAATTTACATTTTTTTATAAAGAAATAAAAAAGTTACAGCAGTTTTTGTTTGATTTTTAAGAAAAACGCATTATTTCTAAAAAATAACGTTTTTTTGATATAATTTTAAAAGTAATCGTCCGAAAAATTTTAAAACTACATTTCTAATTAGATTTCATGAAAATAAAATTATTTAAACAAAATTTACATTTTTTTATAAAGAAATAAAAAAGTTTCTGCAGTTTTTGTGTGATTTTTAAGAAAAACGTTTTTTTGGTTTAATTTTAAAAATAATCGACCGAAAAATTTTAAAACTACATTTCTAATTAGATTTCATGAAAATAAAATTATTTAAACAAAATTTACATTTTTTTATAAAGAAATAAAAAAGTTACAGCAGTTTTTGTTTGATTTTTAAGAAAAACGCATTATTTCTAAAAAATAACGTTTTTTTCATATAATTTTAAAAGTAATCGTCCGAAAAATTTTAAAACTACATTTCTAATTAGATTTCATGAAAATAAAATTATTTAAACAAAATTTACATTTTTTTATAAAGAAATAAAAAAGTTTCTGCAGTTTTTGTGTGATTTTTAAGAAAAACGTTTTTTTGGTATAATTTTAAAAATAATCGACCGAAAAATTTTAAAACTACATTTCTAATTAGATTTCATGAAAATAAAATTATTTAAACAAAATTTACATTTTTTTATAAAGAAATAAAAAAGTTACAGCAGTTTTTGTTTGATTTTTAAGAAAAACGCATTATTTCTAAAAAATAACGTTTTTTTGATATAATTTTAAAAGTAATCGTCCGAAAAATTTTAAAACTACATTTCTAATTAGATTTCATGAAAATAAAATTATTTAAACAAAATTTACATTTTTTTATAAAGAAATAAAAAAGTTTCTGCAGTTTTTGTGTGATTTTTAAGAAAAACGTTTTTTTGGTATAATTTTAAAAATAATCGACCGAAAAATTTTAAAACTACATTTCTAATTAGATTTCATGAAAATAAAATTATTTAAACAAAATTTACATTTTTTTATAAAGAAATAAAAAAGTTACAGCAGTTTTTGTTTGATTTTTAAGAAAAACGCATTATTTCTAAAAAATAACGTTTTTTTGATATAATTTTAAAAGTAATCGTCCGAAAAATTTTAAAACTACATTTCTAATTAGATTTCATGAAAATAATATTATTTAAACAAAATTTACATTTTTTTATAAAGAAATAAAAAAGTTACAGCAGTTTTAGTTTGATTTTTAAGAAAAACGTTTTTTTGGTATAATTTTAAAAATATTCGACCGAAAAATTTTAAAACTACATTTCTAATTAGATTTCATGAAAATAAAATTATTTAAACAAAATTTACATTTTTTTATAAAGAAATAAAAAAGTTACAGCAGTTTTTGTTTGATTTTTAAGAAAAACGCATTATTTCTAAAAAATAACGTTTTTTTGATATAATTTTAAAAGTAATCGTCCGAAAAATTTTAAAACTACATTTCTAATTAGATTTCATGAAAATAATATTATTTAAACAAAATTTACATTTTTTTATAAAGAAATAAAAAAGTTTCTGCAGTTTTTGTGTGATTTTTAAGAAAAACGTTTTTTTGGTATAATTTTAAAAGTAATCGTCCGAAAAATTTTAAAACTACATTTCTAATTAGATTTCATGAAAATAAAATTATTTAAACAAAATTTACATTTTTTTATAAAGAAATAAAAAAGTTTCTGCAGTTTTTGTGTGATTTTTAAGAAAAACGTTTTTTTGGTATAATTTTAAAAATAATCGACCGAAAAATTTTAAAACTACATTTCTAATTAGATTTCATGAAAATAAAATTATTTAAACAAAATTTACATTTTTTTATAAAGAAATAAAAAAGTTACAGCAGTTTTTGTTTGATTTTTAAGAAAAACGCATTATTTCTAAAAAATAACGTTTTTTTCATATAATTTTAAAAGTAATCGTCCGAAAAATTTTAAAACTACATTTCTAATTAGATTTCATGAAAATAAAATTATTTAAACAAAATTTACATTTTTTTATAAAGAAATAAAAAAGTTTCTGCAGTTTTTGTGTGATTTTTAAGAAAAACGTTTTTTTGGTATAATTTTAAAAATAATCGACCGAAAAATTTTAAAACTACATTTCTAATTAGATTTCATGAAAATAAAATTATTTAAACAAAATTTACATTTTTTTATAAAGAAATAAAAAAGTTACAGCAGTTTTAGTTTGATTTTTAAGAAAAAGGTTTTTTTGGTATAATTTTAAAAATATTAGACCGAAAAATTTTAAAACTACATTTCTAATTAGATTTCATGAAAATAAAATTATTTAAACAAAATTTACATTTTTTTATAAAGAAATAAAAAAGTTACAGCAGTTTTTGTTTGATTTTTAAGAAAAACGCATTATTTCTAAAAAATAACGTTTTTTTGATATAATTTTAAAAGTAATCGTCCGAAAAATTTTAAAACTACATTTCTAATTAGATTTCATGAAAATAATATTATTTAAACAAAATTTACATTTCTTTATAAAGAAATAAAAAAGTTACAGCAGTTTTAGTTTGATTTTTAAGAAAAACGTTTTTTTGGTATAATTTTAAAAATAATCGACCGAAAAATTTTAAAACTACATTTCTAATTAGATTTCATGAAAATAAAATTATTTAAACAAAATTTACATTTTTTTATAAAGAAATAAAAAAGTTACAGCAGTTTTTGTTTGATTTTTAAGAAAAACGCATTATTTCTAAAAAATAACGTTTTTTTGATATAATTTTAAAAGTAATCGTCCGAAAAATTTTAAAACTACATTTCTAATTAGATTTCATGAAAATAATATTATTTAAACAAAATTTACATTTTTTTATAAAGAAATAAAAAAGTTACAGCAGTTTTTGTTTGATTTTTAAGAAAAACGCATTATTTCTAAAAAATAACGTTTTTTGATATAATTTTAAAAGTAATCGTCCGAAAAATTTTAAAACTACATTTCTAATTAGATTTCATGAAAATAATATTATTTAAACAAAATTTACATTTTTTTATAAAGAAATAAAAAAGTTTCTGCAGTTTTTGTGTGATTTTTAAGAAAAACGCATTATTTCTAAAAAATAACGTTTTTTTGATATAATTTTAAAAGTAATCGTCCGAAAAATTTTAAAACTACATTTCTAATTAGATTTCATGAAAATAAAATTATTTAAACAAAATTTACATTTTTTTATAAAGAAATAAAAAAGTTTCTGCAGTTTTTGTGTGATTTTTAAGAAAAACGTTTTTTTGGTATAATTTTAAAAATAATCGACCGAAAAATTTTAAAACTACATTTCTAATTAGATTTCATGAAAATAAAATTATTTAAACAAAATTTACATTTTTTTATAAAGAAATAAAAAAGTTACAGCAGTTTTTGTTTGATTTTTAAGAAAAACGCATTGTTTCTAAAAAATAACGTTTTTTTGATATAATTTTAAAAGTAATCGTCCGAAAAATTTTAAAACTACATTTCTAATTAGATTTCATGAAAATAAAATTATTTAAACAAAATTTACATTTTTTTATAAAGAAATAAAAAAGTTTCTGCAGTTTTTGTGTGATTTTTAAGAAAAACGTTTTTTTGGTATAATTTTAAAAATAATCGACCGAAAAATTTTAAAACTACATTTCTAATTAGATTTCATGAAAATAAAATTATTTAAACAAAATTTACATTTTTTTATAAAGAAATAAAAAAGTTACAGCAGTTTTTGTTTGATTTTTAAGAAAAACGCATTATTTCTAAAAAATAACGTTTTTTTGATATAATTTTAAAAGTAATCGTCCGAAAAATTTTAAAACTACATTTCTAATTAGATTTCATGAAAATAAAATTATTTAAACAAAATTTACATTTTTTTATAAAGAAATAAAAAAGTTTCTGCAGTTTTTGTGTGATTTTTAAGAAAAACGTTTTTTTGGTATAATTTTAAAAATAATCGACCGAAAAATTTTAAAACTACATTTCTAATTAGATTTCATGAAAATAAAATTATTTAAACAAAATTTACATTTTTTTATAAAGAAATAAAAAAGTTACAGCAGTTTTTGTTTGATTTTTAAGAAAAACGCATTATTTCTAAAAAATAACGTTTTTTTGATATAATTTTAAAAGTAATCGTCCGAAAAATTTTAAAACTACATTTCTAATTAGATTTCATGAAAATAAAATTATTTAAACAAAATTTACATTTTTTTATAAAGAAATAAAAAAGTTTCTGCAGTTTTTGTGTGATTTTTAAGAAAAACGTTTTTTTGGTATAATTTTAAAAATAATCGACCGAAAAATTTTAAAACTACATTTCTAATTAGATTTCATGAAAATAAAATTATTTAAACAAAATTTACATTTTTTTATAAAGAAATAAAAAAGTTACAGCAGTTTTTGTTTGATTTTTAAGAAAAACGCATTATTTCTAAAAAATAACGTTTTTTTGATATAATTTTAAAAGTAATCGTCCGAAAAATTTTAAAACTACATTTCTAATTAGATTTCATGAAAATAATATTATTTAAACAAAATTTACATTTTTTTATAAAGAAATAAAAAAGTTACAGCAGTTTTAGTTTGATTTTTAAGAAAAACGTTTTTTTGGTATAATTTTAAAAATATTCGACCGAAAAATTTTAAAACTACATTTCTAATTAGATTTCATGAAAATAAAATTATTTAAACAAAATTTACATTTTTTTATAAAGAAATAAAAAAGTTACAGCAGTTTTTGTTTGATTTTTAAGAAAAACGCATTATTTCTAAAAAATAACGTTTTTTTGATATAATTTTAAAAGTAATCGTCCGAAAAATTTTAAAACTACATTTCTAATTAGATTTCATGAAAATAATATTATTTAAACAAAATTTACATTTTTTTATAAAGAAATAAAAAAGTTACAGCAGTTTTAGTTTGATTTTTAAGAAAAACGTTTTTTTGGTATAATTTTAAAAATAATCGACCGAAAAATTTTAAAACTACATTTCTAATTAGATTTCATGAAAATAAAATTATTTAAACAAAATTTACATTTTTTTATAAAGAAATAAAAAAGTTACAGCAGTTTTTGTTTGATTTTTAAGAAAAACGCATTATTTCTAAAAAATAACGTTTTTTTGATATAATTTTAAAAGTAATCGTCCGAAAAATTTTAAAACTACATTTCTAATTAGATTTCATGAAAATAATATTATTTAAACAAAATTTACATTTTTTTATAAAGAAATAAAAAAGTTACAGCAGTTTTTGTTTGATTTTTAAGAAAAACGCATTATTTCTAAAAAATAACGTTTTTTTGATATAATTTTAAAAGTAATCGTCCGAAAAATTTTAAAACTACATTTCTAATTAGATTTCATGAAAATAATATTATTTAAACAAAATTTACATTTTTTTATAAAGAAATAAAAAAGTTTCTGCAGTTTTTGTGTGATTTTTAAGAAAAACGCATTATTTCTAAAAAATAACGTTTTTTTGATATAATTTTAAAAGTAATCGTCCGAAAAATTTTAAAACTACATTTCTAATTAGATTTCATGAAAATAAAATTATTTAAACAAAATTTACATTTTTTTATAAAGAAATAAAAAAGTTTCTGCAGTTTTTGTGTGATTTTTAAGAAAAACGTTTTTTTGGTATAATTTTAAAAATAATCGACCGAAAAATTTTAAAACTACATTTCTAATTAGATTTCATGAAAATAAAATTATTTAAACAAAATTTACATTTTTTTATAAAGAAATAAAAAATTTACAGCAGTTTTTGTTTGATTTTTAAGAAAAACGCATTATTTCTAAAAAATAACGTTTTTTTGATATAATTTTAAAAGTAATCGTCCGAAAAATTTTAAAACTACATTTCTAATTAGATTTCATGAAAATAAAATTATTTAAACAAAATTTACTTTAAAAATAATCGACCGAAAAATTTTAAAACTACATTTCTAATTAGATTTCATGAAAATAAAATTATTTAAACAAAATTTACATTTTTTTATAAAGAAATAAAAAAGTTACAGCAGTTTTTGTTTGATTTTTAAGAAAAACGCATTATTTCTAAAAAATAACGTTTTTTTGATATAATTTTAAAAGTAATCGTCCGAAAAATTTTAAAACTACATTTCTAATTAGATTTCATGAAAATAATATTATTTAAACAAAATTTACATTTTTTTATAAAGAAATAAAAAAGTTACAGCAGTTTTTGTTTGATTTTTAAGAAAAACGCATTATTTCTAAAAAATAACGTTTTTTTGATATAATTTTAAAAGTAATCGTCCGAAAAATTTTAAAACTACATTTCTAATTAGATTTCATGAAAATAATATTATTTAAACAAAATTTACATTTTTTTATAAAGAAATAAAAAAGTTTCTGCAGTTTTTGTGTGATTTTTAAGAAAAACGTTTTTTTGGTATAATTTTAAAAATAATCGACCGAAAAATTTTAAAACTACATTTCTAATTAAATTTCATGAAAATAAAATTATTTAAACAAAATTTACATTTTTTTATAAAGAAATAAAAAAGTTACAGCAGTTTTTGTTTGATTTTTAAGAAAAACGCATTATTTCTAAAAAATAACGTTTTTTTGATATAATTTTAAAAGTAATCGTCCAAAAAATTTTAAAACTACATTTCTAATTAGATTTCATGAAAATAAAATTATTTAAACAAAATTTACATTTTTTTATAAAGAAATAAAAAAGTTTCTGCAGTTTTTGTGTGATTTTTAAGAAAAACGTTTTTTTGGTATAATTTTAAAAATAATCGACCGAAAAATTTTAAAACTACATTTCTAATTAGATTTCATGAAAATAAATATATTTAAACAAAATTTACATTTTTTTATAAAGAAATAAAAAAGTTACAGCAGTTTTTGTTTGATTTTTAAGAAAAACGCATTATTTTTAAAAAATAACGTTTTTTTGATATAATTTTAAAAGTAATCGTCCGAAAAATTTTAAAACTACATTTCTAATTAGATTTCATGAAAATAAAATAACTTAAACAAAATTTACATTTTTTTATAAAGAAATAAAAAAGTTTCTGCAGTTTTTGTGTGATTTTTAAGAAAAACGTTTTTTTGGTATAATTTTAAAAATAATCGACCGAAAAATTTTAAAACTACATTTCTAATTAGATTTCATGAAAATAAAATTATTTAAACAAAATTTACATTTTTTTATAAAGAAATAAAAAAGTTACAGCAGTTTTTGTTTGATTTTTAAGAAAAACGCATTATTTCTAAAAAATAAAGTTTTTTTGATATAATTTTAAAAGTAATCGTCCGAAAAATTTTAAAACTACATTTCTAATTAGATTTCATGAAAATAAAATTATTTAAATAAAATTTACATTTTTTTATAAAGAAATAAAAAAGTTTCTGCAGTTTTTGTGTGATTTTTAAGAAAAACGTTTTTTTGGTATAATTTTAAAAATAATCGACCGAAAAATTTTAAAACTACATTTCTAATTAGATTTCATTAAAATAAAATTATTTAAACAAAATTTACATTTTTTTATAAAGAAATAAAAAAGTTACAGCAGTTTTTGTTTGATTCTTAAGAAAAACGCATTATTTCTAAAAAATAACGTTTTTTTGATATAATTTTAAAAGTAATAGTCCGAAAAATTTTAAAACTACATTTCTAATTAGATTTCATGAAAATAAAATTATTTAAACAAAATTTACATTTTTTTATAAAGAAATAAAAAAGTTACAGCAGTTTTAGTTTGATTTTTAAGAAAAACGCATTATTTCTAAAAAATAACGTTTTTTTGATATAATTTTAAAAGTAATCGTCCGAAAAATTTTAAAACTACATTTCTAATTAGATTTCATGAAAATAAAATTATTTAAACAAAATTTACATTTTTTTATAAAGAAATAAAAAAGTTTCTGCAGTTTTTGTGTGATTTTTAAGAAAAACGTTTTTTTGGTATAATTTTAAAAATAATCGACCGAAAAATTTTAAAACTACATTTCTAACTAGATTTCATGAAAATAAAATTATTTAAACAAAATTTACATTTTTTTATAAAGAAATATATGAACTTGCTAAATGTGCTCTGTGTTGATCGCTTCAAAATGTGCGTTAATTGCGAAATAATTGTGAATTTTTGTTACACACAGTGTTAAAGTTGCCTTTTAGACAATTTGTAATAATAATAGACAAGTTATCTAATGCGTGAGTGTCTTAACAGTCCCAACCGGTGTTCAAGTCATTTACATATTTGCATTGTGCTGCATTTAAATTCTACGCGTGCTTCTTATCCATAGGCGCGCGCGTGGGAATTGGTATAAATTTTTATATTTTACCCAAAATTAATGCGTTCTCTGCAATAATAGAATAACGCTAACCTAGTATTTTCCTGTGTGTCTTCATATACCTGTTCCTTTCCGTGGTCTTGTACTTGTGTTTTAAGTCACCGCTACTGGCCGAGCTGGTGTGAAAATTGTCTGATTCCTATTTCTATTCCCATTTTCTACATTTAAATAATTTACTAGTCTCATTAATAGTTAAAATATGGGGAATGATAAAGTTTACTGCAATAAGTGCAAGAAAACGGTGTCAAAAGCCCGTGTTGACTGTACAAAATGTGCACTAAACTATCACGCTAGCTGTGCAAATGCTTGGAAAACAGGTAAATTTTTGAGTGAGGATGAATATGTGTGTTGTAACATTGTTCTTAATATACGTAGTCCTCAACCTACAACATCTGGAGCAACAACTGGTCAATTTAATTTTGACAAAAGTGTTACTACTAGTATTGATTTAAATAACACATTAGGTTCAATTCACGCCACTGTTTTGGCGAATGACTTAAAAATGCAAAGTGAATCTATAAATGAAATTAAAGTTGCTTTAAAATCAATTGATTTTTTGACATCTGAAAACCTTGCATTGAGGTCCGAAATTGTGGACCTAAAAACTAATTTGATAAATCTGGAGAACAGGATCCAAAAACTTGAAGAAGGCGTAATGCCATCTAACAGTCAACCCCAAACTACCATGGAGCCTGTAAATAACATCATGGAAGAAATGATTGATCGGAAAAACAGAGAGAAGAATATCATACTCTATAATAAACCAGAGCATTCTGATGAATCCGACAATGTATCACAAATCATTAACTCAGTGGTGCCTAACACAAAACTTATCAAGGTTATTAGACTTGGAAGAATGATAAACAACAAACCTCGTCCGATTAAAGTCGTTCTTGATTCGAAAGATGATGTTATGTCCATTCTGAAATTAAAGCACAATTTTCCAAAACCCATCTCAGTTAATTCAGATCAAACTCCCAACCAGCGACAATACTATAAACAACTGCAAAACGAAATAAGAAGTAGATTTGATAAAGGAGAAGACAATCTTTGTATTCGTTACTTTAGTGGTATTCCAAAAATTGCTATTAAAAGTTCACCTGCCAATACAAAAAACTAAATTTAACTCAACAACCTAATTTTTCTATCTATTACCAAAACGTCAGAGGTCTTAATACGAAACTTCAGGAATTTTTTGATAACGCTTCCTCATCAACAATTGATATCTACCTAATTACAGAATCTTGGCTACATGACGGAGTTTATAACAATGAGATCTTTCCGGACACATTTAACATCTACAGAAACGATAGGAAAGGAAAACGGGGTGGCGGTGTATTAATAGGAGTCAATACCAGCCTCAATTCTGAACTTATTGAACTTAAACTACCTGAATCTACTGCTGAAGTGGCTGCTGTTAAGGTAACCCTGAATAATATCAATGTGACGTTTATTTGTATATATATACCGCCTAATGGAACTGCTGACCATTACGTTAATCTTTTTGAATGGCTGGAGGAGAACTTCCACAGTGAAGAAAATGTAATAATTGCTGGTGATTTTAATATTCCAAACTTCGCTGAACATGGTACCTCATCAACAAGAAACAATTTGACTGATATCCTAGACACTTTCATAAGTTTCGGTGACCTTTGTCAACACAACTCTGTACGTAACTGCAACAATCGTCTACTTGATCTCATTATAACTTCTAATAACGTGATTTGTAATGTTGTTCGTGATTTGGATCCCATAGTTACTGAAGATGCATATCACCCTGCACTAAACATTAACTTAAATATTAGAGACATAATACCCAAATTTAATGTACTTGACACTACTTCCTCGTTTAATTTTAAACGTGCTAATTTTATTGGCTTGTATCAAGATATCTCTACGATTGATTGGGAGAACCTCTATTCCACAGATAATTCTGATGCTGCCTGTGATATACTCTACAAAAAAATCTATGAACTTTTTGATCTGTATGTACCGAAAACCAAATCTACCTGGAAATCTGAGCAAAATAATCCCCCTTGGTTTACCTATGAAATTTTAAAAAAGATTAAACATAAGAATAAATGCTTGAAGAAGTATAAGTCAACACTACTAATCGGGGATAGAGCTAAATTTTTAAACGCTCGACATGATGTAAAAAAATCCATCAAACAAGCGAAAATAAACTTCATCCAAGATGCTGAAAGCGGTATTAATAATGACCCCCAAACATTTTGGTCATTTATTAACAAATATAAAAACTCTACTCGCATTCCTGGCGTTATGTCTCTTAATGATGAAGAAGTCTCTACTCCATCTGAAATTGTTAATGGTTTCGCTGACTACTTCTCTAGTGTATACGTACCCACCAATATGGATGGCATAGGTCAGGAAAATTTTAAAAACCATTTTGGTGATTTTATTATGTCAGAAAATTCTATAAAAGAACATCTGAAGAAATTAAAGTGTAAACTAACCATGGGCTTGGATAATGTCCCCGCATTTATTTTAAAAGACTGTTCTACAGTACTGAGCAAACCAATATCCTTCATATTTAATCTTGTGTTGAGAACTGGTCACTTTCCAAAGATTTGGAAGCAAGTTAGGATCTGTCCTGTCTTTAAAAGTGGAAATAAAAAATGTGTTGAGAATTATAGACCAATATCTCTATTAAGCAACTTCTCGAAGGTGTTTGAAGCAATTTTATCGGAACATATGTATTCTGTTGTCCAAAGTGAATTGTCTATTTTCCAACATGGTTTTATTAAGAACCGATCTACTGATTCTAATCTGTTTAATGTTACACAATATATTTCTATGAACCTGGATGCAAGATCACAAGTAGACGTCGTATATACTGATCTATCAAAAGCCTTCGATCGCATTAGTCATTCGAAACTACTGGAAAGTTTACGTCGGTTTGGCCTCAAACAAAATATTATTCATGTAATTTCAACATACCTGCAGGACCGACCACAAAGGGTTCTATACAATGGACACTTCTCCAAGATCTATATGGCTTGTAGTGGGGTTCCCCAGGGCTCCACGTTGGGTCCTCTTTTGTTTCTGTTATTTATTAATGGGGTCTGCTCTGTCCTAAAAACACGGAAACTACTCTTTGCCGATGACTTGAAAATGTTCAAGAGAATTCAAGATTTAAGTGACTGTCTGGAGCTACAGGATGATATTGTTAAACTTGAAGATTGGTGTCGCGTGAATGAACTAAGTCTTAATGTTAAAAAATGCTGTGTCTTATCGTACTCACGTAGCAATACTCCAATTCATTTTAATTATAATATTGCAGGTCAGCAGTTGAACAGGGTAGTGGAATTTAAGGATCTTGGTGTCTTATTTGATCACAAACTTACTTTTAATAATCATATATACCAAACCTCTAGAGATTGCTATAAGATGCTGGGATTTATCATACGAAATAGTAAGAACTTTCGATCGCTATCTACACTCTACACTCTGTTTAACTCTTATGTTTTAAGTAAACTCAACTACTGCTGTGTTATATGGTCTCCAAGTTACTTAAAATATATAAATGTATTGGAGCGTGTCCAAAAGAAGTTCCTAAAGTTTTGTTATTTTTTTAAGCATAAAAACTTTCCTGACTGGAGTGTGTCATACAGTGATTTATTATCTGAGTTTGACTTCCTGTCAATTCATAATCGGCATAAAGTGATCTCATCTTGTTATCTTTTTAAATTAGTCAATAATATTGATGATGATATACCTGCAGTTAATCTTATCAACTACCATGTTCCTCGCTCAGACGCAGGATACTGTGATAGTTTCTCTTACGCTACGCCAAATACTAACAACTACAACAACTCACCTCTTTATTCTATGTTACACAACTATAAGGATTTCCAGTATAATGCTGATATTTTTATGTCTAGTTTGAACTCTTTTAAGATAAAATGTATTGAATGTTTAATGTAATTATTCTGAATGTAATTAACTTGTTCTTGAATTGCGTATCAATATTCTGGCATACTCTGTTTATAATATTTTTCACTTTAATCTCTATTTCATCTTATTTTTAGTCATTTTGTGTATTAAACGTATTCTTATTAATCTATAGTACATATATGTATTACCTCTGTAATTGGCCTCATGGCTGTTGAGTTAATAAATCATTATTATTATTATTATTATTATTAAATAAAAAAGTTACAGCAGTTTTAGTTTGATTTTTAAGAAAAACGCATTATTTCTAAAAAATAACGTTTTTTTGATATAATTTTAAAAGTAATCGTCCGAAAAATTTTAAAACTACATTTCTAATTAGATTTCATGAAAATAATATTATTTAAACAAAATTTACATTTTTTTATAAAGAAATAAAAAAGTTTCTGCAGTTTTTGTGTGATTTTTAAGAAAAACGTTTTTTTGGTATAATTTTAAAAATAATCGACCGAAAAATTTTAAAACTACATTTCTAATTAGATTTCATGAAAATAAAATTATTTAAACAAAATTTACATTTTTTTATAAAGAAATAAAAAAGTTACAGCAGTTTTAGTTTGATTTTTAAGAAAAACGCATTATTTCTAAAAAATAACGTTTTTTTGATATAATTTTAAAAGTAATCGTCCGAAAAATTTTAAAACTACATTTCTAATTAGATTTCATGAAAATAAAATTATTTAAACAAAATTTACATTTTTTTATAAAGAAATAAAAAAGTTTCTGCAGTTTTTGTGTGATTTTTAAGAAAAACGTTTTTTTGGTATAATTTTAAAAATAATCGACCGAAAAATTTTAAAACTACATTTCTAATTAGATTTCATGAAAATAAAATTATCTAAACAAAATTTACATTTTTTTATAAAGAAATAAAAAAGTTTCTGCAGTTTTTGTGTGATTTTTAAGAAAAACGTTTTTTTGGTATAATTTTAAAAATAATCGACCGAAAAATTTTAAAACTACATTTCTAATTAGATTTCATGAAAATAAAATTATTTAAACAAAATTTACATTTTTTTATAAAGAAATAAAAAAGTTACAGCAGTTTTTGTTTGATTTTTAAGAAAAACGCATTATTTCTAAAAAATAACGTTTTTTTGGTATAATTTTAAAAATAATCGACAGAAAAATTTAAAAACTACATTTCTAATTAGATTTCATGAAAATAAAATTATTTAAACAAAATTTACATTTTTTTATAAAGAAATAAAAAAGTTACAGCAGTTTTTGTTTGATTTTTAAGAAAAACGCATTATTTCTAAAAAATAACGTTTTTTTGGTATAATTTCAAAAATAATAGACAGAAAAATTTTAAAACTACATTTCTAATTAGATTTCATGAAAATAAAATTATTTAAACAAAATTTACATTTTTTTATAAAGAAATAAAAAAGTTTCTGCAGTTTTTGTGTGATTTTTAAGAAAAACGTTTTTTTGGTATAATTTTAAAAATAATCGACCGAAAAATTTTAAAACTACATTTCTAATTAGATTTCATGAAAATAAAATTATTTAAACAAAATTTACATTTTTTTATAAAGAAATAAAAAAGTTACAGCAGTTTTTGTTTGATTTTTAAGAAAAACGCATTATTTCTAAAAAATAACGTTTTTTTGGTATAATTTTAAAAATAATCGACAGAAAAATTTAAAAACTACATTTCTAATTAGATTTCATGAAAATAAAATTATTTAAACAAAATTTACATTTTTTTATAAAGAAATAAAAAAGTTACAGCAGTTTTTGTGTGATTTTTAAGAAAAACGTTTTTTTGGTATAATTTTAAAAATAATCGACCGAAAAATTTTAAAACTACATTTCTAATTAGATTTCATGAAAATAAAATTATTTAAACAAAATTTACATTTTTTTATAAAGAAATAAAAAAGTTACAGCAGTTTTTGTTTGATTTTTAAGAAAAACGCATTATTTCTAAAAAATAACGTTTTTTTGATATAATTTTAAAAGTAATCGTCCGAAAAATTTTAAAACTACATTTCTAACTAGATTTCATGAAAATAATATTATTTAAACAAAATTTACATTTTTTTATAAAGAAATAAAAAAGTTACAGCAGTTTTTGTTTGATTTTTAAGAAAAACGCATTATTTCTAAAAAATAACGTTTTTTTGATATAATTTTAAAAGTAATCGTCCGAAAAATTTTAAAACTACATTTCTAATTAGATTTCATGAAAATAATATTATTTAAACAAAATTTACATTTTTTTATAAAGAAATAAAAAAGTTTCTGCAGTTTTTGTGTGATTTTTAAGAAAAACGTTTTTTTGGTATAATTTTAAAAATAATCGACCGAAAAATTTTAAAACTACATTTCTAATTAGATTTCATGAAAATAAAATTATTTAAACAAAATTTACATTTTTTTATAAAGAAATAAAAAAGTTACAGCAGTTTTTGTTTGATTTTTAAGAAAAACGCATTATTTCTAAAAAATAACGTTTTTTTGATATAATTTTAAAAGTAATCGTCCGAAAAATTTTAAAACTACATTTCTAATTAGATTTCATGAAAATAAAATTATTTAAACAAAATTTACATTTTTTTATAAAGATATAAAAAAGTTTCTGCAGTTTTTGTGTGATTTTTAAGAAAAACGTTTTTTTGGTATAATTTTAAAAGTAATCGTCCGAAAAATTTTAAAACTACATTTCTAATTAGATTTCATGAAAATAAAATTATTTAAACAAAATTTACATTTTTTTATAAAGAAATAAAAAAGTTTCTGCAGTTTTTGTGTGATTTTTAAGAAAAACGTTTTTTTGGTATAATTTTAAAAATAATCGACCGAAAAATTTTAAAGCTACATTTCTAATTAGATTTCATGAAAATAAAATTATTTAAACAAAATTTACATTTTTTTATAAAGAAATAAAAAAGTTACAGCAGTTTTTGTTTGATTTTTAAGAAAAACGCATTATTTCTAAAAAATAAAGTGTTTTTGATATAATTTTAAAAGTAATCGTCCGAAAAATTTTAAAACTACATTTCTAATTAGATTTCATGAAAATAAAATTATTTAAACAAAATTTACATTTTTTTATAAAGAAATAAAAAAGTTTCTGCAGTTTTTGTGTGATTTTTAAGAAAAACGTTTTTTTGGTATAATTTTAAAAATAATCGACCGAAAAATTTTAAAACTACATTTCTAATTAGATTTCATGAAAATAATATTATTTAAACAAAATTTACATTTTTTTATAAAGAAATAAAAAAGTTACAGCAGTTTTTGTTTGATTTTTAAGAAAAACGCATTATTTCTAAAAAATAACGTTTTTTTGATATAATTTTAAAAGTAATCGTCCGAAAAATTTTAAAACTACATTTCTAATTAGATTTCATGAAAATAATATTATTTAAACAAAATTTACATTTTTTTATAAAGAAATAAAAAAGTTTCTGCAGTTTTTGTGTGATTTTTAAGAAAAACGTTTTTTTGGTATAATTTTAAAAATAATCGACCGAAAAATTTTAAAACTACATTTCTAATTAGATTTCATGAAAATAAAATTATTTAAACAAAATTTACATTTTTTTATAAAGAAATAAAAAAGTTACAGCAGTTTTTGTTTGATTTTTAAGAAAAACGCATTATTTCTAAAAAATAACGTTTTTTTGATATAATTTTAAAAGTAATCGTCCGAAAAATTTTAAAACTACATTTCTAATTAGATTTCATGAAAATAAAATTATTTAAACAAAATTTACATTTTTTTATAAAGAAATAAAAAAGTTTCTGCAGTTTTTGTGTGATTTTTAAGAAAAACGTTTTTTTGGTATAATTTTAAAAATAATCGACCGAAAAATTTTAAAACTACATTTCTAATTAGATTTCATGAAAATAAAATTATTTAAACAAAATTTACATTTTTTTATAAAGAAATAAAAAAGTTACAGCAGTTTTTGTTTGATTTTTAAGAAAAACGCATTATTTTTAAAAAATAACGTTTTTTTGATATAATTTTAAAAGTAATCGTGCGAAAAATTTTAAAACTACATTTCTAATTAGATTTCATGAAAATAAAATTATTTAAACAAAATTTACATTTTTTTATAAAGAAATAAAAAAGTTACAGCAGTTTTTGTTTGATTTTTAAGAAAAACGCATTATTTCTAAAAAATAACGTTTTTTTGATATAATTTTAAAAGTAATCGTCCGAAAAATTTTAAAACTACATTTCTAATTAGATTTCATGAAAATAATATTATTTAAACAAAATTTACATTTTTTTATAAAGAAATAAAAAAGTTTCTGCAGTTTTTGTGTGATTTTTAAGAAAAACGCATTATTTCTAAAAAATAACGTTTTTTTGATATAATTTTAAAAGTAATCGTGCGAAAAATTTTAAAACTACATTTCTAATTAGATTTCATGAAAATAAAATTATTTAAACAAAATTTACATTTTTTTATAAAGAAATAAAAAAGTTTCTGCAGTTTTTGTGTGATTTTTAAGAAAAACGTTTTTTTGGTATAATTTTAAAAATAATCGACCGAAAAATTTTAAAACTACATTTCTAATTAGATTTCATGAAAATAAAATTATTTAAACAAAATTTACATTTTTTTATAAAGAAATAAAAAAGTTACAGCAGTTTTTGTTTGATTTTTAAGAAAAACGCATTATTTCTAAAAAATAACGTTTTTTTGATATAATTTTAAAAGTAATCGTCCGAAAAATTTTAAAACTACATTTCTAATTAGATTTCATGAAAATAATATTATTTAAACAAAATTTACATTTTTTTATAAAGAAATAAAAAAGTTACAGCAGTTTTTGTTTGATTTTTAAGAAAAACGCATTATTTCTAAAAAATAACGTTTTTTTGATATAATTTTAAAAGTAATCGTCCGAAAAATTTTAAAACTACATTTCTAATTAGATTTCATGAAAATAATATTATTTAAACAAAATTTACATTTTTTTATAAAGAAATAAAAAAGTTTCTGCAGTTTTTGTGTGATTTTTAAGAAAAACGTTTTTTTGGTATAATTTTAAAAATAATCGACCGAAAAATTTTAAAACTACATTTCTAATTAGATTTCATGAAAATAAAATTATTTAAACAAAATTTACATTTTTTTATAAAGAAATAAAAAAGTTACAGCAGTTTTTGTTTGATTTTTAAGAAAAACGCATTATTTCTAAAAAATAACGTTTTTTTGATATAATTTTAAAAGTAATCGTCCGAAAAATTTTAAAACTACATTTCTAATTAGATTTCATGAAAATAAAATTATTTAAACAAAATTTACATTTTTTTATAAAGATATAAAAAAGTTTCTGCAGTTTTTGTGTGATTTTTAAGAAAAACGTTTTTTTGGTATAATTTTAAAAGTAATCGTCCGAAAAATTTTAAAACTACATTTCTAATTAGATTTCATGAAAATAAAATTATTTAAACAAAATTTACATTTTTTTATAAAGAAATAAAAAAGTTTCTGCAGTTTTTGTGTGATTTTTAAGAAAAACGTTTTTTTGGTATAATTTTAAAAATAATCGACCGAAAAATTTTAAAGCTACATTTCTAATTAGATTTCATGAAAATAAAATTATTTAAACAAAATTTACATTTTTTTATAAAGAAATAAAAAAGTTACAGCAGTTTTTGTTTGATTTTTAAGAAAAACGCATTATTTCTAAAAAATAAAGTGTTTTTGATATAATTTTAAAAGTAATCGTCCGAAAAATTTTAAAACTACATTTCTAATTAGATTTCATGAAAATAAAATTATTTAAACAAAATTTACATTTTTTTATAAAGAAATAAAAAAGTTTCTGCAGTTTTTGTGTGATTTTTAAGAAAAACGTTTTTTTGGTATAATTTTAAAAATAATCGACCGAAAAATTTTAAAACTACATTTCTAATTAGATTTCATGAAAATAATATTATTTAAACAAAACTTACATTTTTTTATAAAGAAATAAAAAAGTTACAGCAGTTTTTGTTTGATTTTTAAGAAAAACGCATTATTTCTAAAAAATAACGTTTTTTTGATATAATTTTAAAAGTAATCGTCCGAAAAATTTTAAAACTACATTTCTAATTAGATTTCATGAAAATAATATTATTTAAACAAAATTTACATTTTTTTATAAAGAAATAAAAAAGTTTCTGCAGTTTTTGTGTGATTTTTAAGAAAAACGTTTTTTTGGTATAATTTTAAAAATAATCGACCGAAAAATTTTAAAACTACATTTCTAATTAGATTTCATGAAAATAAAATTATTTAAACAAAATTTACATTTTTTTTAAAGAAATAAAAAAGTTACAGCAGTTTTTGTTTGATTTTTAAGAAAAACGCATTATTTCTAAAAAATAACGTTTTTTTGATATAATTTTAAAAGTAATCGTCCGAAAAATTTTAAAACTACATTTCTAATTAGATTTCATGAAAATAAAATTATTTAAACAAAATTTACATTTTTTTATAAAGAAATAAAAAAGTTTCTGCAGTTTTTGTGTGATTTTTAAGAAAAACGTTTTTTTGGTATAATTTTAAAAATAATCGACCGAAAAATTTTAAAACTACATTTCTAATTAGATTTCATGAAAATAAAATTATTTAAACAAAATTTACATTTTTTTATAAAGAAATAAAAAAGTTACAGCAGTTTTTGTTTGATTTTTAAGAAAAACGCATTATTTTTAAAAAATAACGTTTTTTTGATATAATTTTAAAAGTAATCGTGCGAAAAATTTTAAAACTACATTTCTAATTAGATTTCATGAAAATAAAATTATTTAAACAAAATTTACATTTTTTTATAAAGAAATAAAAAAGTTACAGCAGTTTTTGTTTGATTTTTAAGAAAAACGCATTATTTCTAAAAAATAAGGTTTTTTTGATATAATTTTAAAAGTAATCGTCCGAAAAATTTTAAAACTACATTTCTAATTAGATTTCATGAAAATAATATTATTTAAACAAAATTTACATTTTTTTATAAAGAAATAAAAAAGTTTCTGCAGTTTTTGTGTGATTTTTAAGAAAAACGCATTATTTCTAAAAAATAACGTTTTTTTGATATAATTTTAAAAGTAATCGTGCGAAAAATTTTAAAACTACATTTCTAATTAGATTTCATGAAAATAAATTTATTTAAACAAAATTTACATTTTTTTATAAAGAAATAAAAAAGTTTCTGCAGTTTTTGTGTGATTTTTAAGAAAAACGTTTTTTTGGTATAATTTTAAAAATAATCGACCGAAAAATTTTAAAACTACATTTCTAATTAGATTTCATGAAAATAAAATTATTTAAACAAAATTTACATTTTTTTATAAAGAAATAAAAAAGTTACAGCAGTTTTTGTTTGATTTTTAAGAAAAACGCATTATTTCTAAAAAATAACGTTTTTTTGATATAATTTTAAAAGTAATCGTCCGAAAAATTTTAAAACTACATTTCTAATTAGATTTCATGAAAATAATATTATTTAAACAAAATTTACATTTTTTTATAAAGAAATAAAAAAGTTACAGCAGTTTTTGTTTGATTTTTAAGAAAAACGCATTATTTCTAAAAAATAACGTTTTTTTGATATAATTTTAAAAGTAATCGTCCGAAAAATTTTAAAACTACATTTCTAATTAGATTTCATGAAAATAATATTATTTAAACAAAATTTACATTTTTTTATAAAGAAATAAAAAAGTTTCTGCAGTTTTTGTGTGATTTTTAAGAAAAACGTTTTTTTGGTATAATTTTAAAAATAATCGACCGAAAAATTTTAAAACTACATTTCTAATTAGATTTCATGAAAATAAAATTATTTAAACAAAATTTACATTTTTTTATAAAGAAATAAAAAAGTTACAGCAGTTTTTGTTTGATTTTTAAGAAAAACGCATTATTTCTAAAAAATAACGTTTTTTTGATATAATTTTAAAAGTAATCGTCCGAAAAATTTTAAAACTACATTTCTAATTAGATTTCATGAAAATAAAATTATTTAAACAAAATTTACATTTTTTTATAAAGAAATAAAAAAGTTTCTGCAGTTTTTGTGTGATTTTTAAGAAAAACGTTTTTTTGGTATAATTTTAAAAGTAATCGTCCGAAAAATTTTAAAACTACATTTCTAATTAGATTTCATGAAAATAAAATTATTTAAACAAAATTTACATTTTTTTATAAAGAAATAAAAAAGTTTCTGCAGTTTTTGTGTGATTTTTAAGAAAAACGTTTTTTTGGTATAATTTTAAAAATAATCGACCGAAAAATTTTAAAACTACATTTCTAATTAGATTTCATGAAAATAATATTATTTAAACAAAATTTACATTTTTTTATAAAGAAATAAAAAAGTTACAGCAGTTTTTGTTTGATTTTTAAGAAAAACGCATTATTTCTAAAAAATAAGGTTTTTTTGATATAATTTTAAAAGTAATCGTCCGAAAAATTTTAAAACTACATTTCTAATTAGATTTCATGAAAATAATATTATTTAAACAAAATTTACATTTTTTTATAAAGAAATAAAAAAGTTTCTGCAGTTTTTGTGTGATTTTTAAGAAAAACGTTTTTTTGGTATAATTTTAAAAATAATCGACCGAAAAATTTTAAAACTACATTTCTAATTAGATTTCATGAAAATAAAATTATTTAAACAAAATTTACATTTTTTTATAAAGAAATAAAAAAGTTACAGCAGTTTTTGTTTGATTTTTAAGAAAAACGCATTATTTCTAAAAAATAACGTTTTTTTGATATAATTTTAAAAGTAATCGTCCGAAAAATTTTAAAACTACATTTCTAATTAGATTTCATGAAAATAAAATTATTTAAACAAAATTTACATTTTTTTATAAAGAAATAAAAAAGTTTCTGCAGTTTTTGTGTGATTTTTAAGAAAAACGTTTTTTTGGTATAATTTTAAAAATAATCGACCGAAAAATTTTAAAACTACATTTCTAATTAGATTTCATGAAAATAAAATTATTTAAACAAAATTTACATTTTTTTATAAAGAAATAAAAAAGTTACAGCAGTTTTTGTTTGATTTTTAAGAAAAACGCATTATTTCTAAAAAATAACGTTTTTTTCATATAATTTTAAAAGTAATCGTCCGAAAAATTTTAAAACTACATTTCTAATTAGATTTCATGAAAATAAAATTATTTAAACAAAATTTACATTTTTTTATAAAGAAATAAAAAAGTTTCTGCAGTTTTTGTGTGATTTTTAAGAAAAACGTTTTTTTGGTATAATTTTAAAAATAATCGACCGAAAAATTTTAAAACTACATTTCTAATTAGATTTCATGAAAATAAAATTATTTAAACAAAATTTACATTTTTTTATAAAGAAATAAAAAAGTTACAGCAGTTTTTGTTTGATTTTTAAGAAAAACGCATTATTTCTAAAAAATAACGTTTTTTTGATATAATTTTAAAAGTAATCGTCCGAAAAATTTTAAAACTACATTTCTAATTAGATTTCATGAAAATAAAATTATTTAAACAAAATTTACATTTTTTTATAAAGAAATAAAAAAGTTACAGCAGTTTTAGTTTGTCTTTTAAGAAAAAGGTTTTTTTGGTATAATTTTAAAAATATTCGACCGAAAAATTTTAAAACTACATTTCTAATTAGATTTCATGAAAATAAAATTATTTAAACAAAATTTACATTTTTTTATAAAGAAATAAAAAAGTTACAGCAGTTTTTGTTTGATTTTTAAGAAAAACGCATTATTTCTAAAAAATAACGTTTTTTTGATATAATTTTAAAAGTAATCGTCCGAAAAATTTTAAAACTACATTTCTAATTAGATTTCATGAAAATAATATTATTTAAACAAAATTTACATTTTTTTATAAAGAAATAAAAAAGTTACAGCAGTTTTAGTTTGATTTTTAAGAAAAAGGTTTTTTTGGTATAATTTTAAAAATATTCGACCGAAAAATTTTAAAACTACATTTCTAATTAGATTTCATGAAAATAAAATTATTTAAACAAAATTTACATTTTTTTATAAAGAAATAAAAAAGTAACAGCAGTTTTTGTTTGATTTTTAAGAAAAACGCATTATTTCTAAAAAATAACGTTTTTTTGATATAATTTTAAAAGTAATCGTCCGAAAAATTTTAAAACTACATTTCTAATTAGATTTCATGAAAATAATACTATTTAAACAAAATTTACATTTTTTTATAAAGAAATAAAAAAGTTTCTGCAGTTTTTGTGTGATTTTTAAGAAAAACGTTTTTTTGGTATAATTTTAAAAATAATCGACCGAAAAATTTTAAAACTACATTTCTAATTAGATTTCATGAAAATAAAATTATTTAAACAAAATTTACATTTTTTTATAAAGAAATAAAAAAGTTACAGCAGTTTTTGTTTGATTTTTAAGAAAAACGCATTATTTCTAAAAAATAACGTTTTTTTGATATAATTTTAAAAGTAATCGTCCGAAAAATTTTAAAACTACATTTCTAATTAGCTTTCATGAAAATAATATTATTTAAAGAAAATTTACATTTTTTTATAAAGAAATAAAAAAGTTACAGCAGTTTTAGTTTGATTTTTAAGAAAAACGTTTTTTTGGTATAATTTTAAAAATATTCGACCGAAAAATTTTAAAACTACATTTCTAATTAGATTTCATGAAAATAAAATTATTTAAACAAAATTTACATTTTTTTATAAAGAAATAAAAAAGTTACAGCAGTTTTTGTTTGATTTTTAAGAAAAACGCATTATTTCTAAAAAATAACGTTTTTTTGATATAATTTTAAAAGTAATCGTCCGAAAAATTTTAAAACTACATTTCTAATTAGATTTCATGAAAATAATATTATTTAAACAAAATTTACATTTTTTTATAAAGAAATAAAAAAGTTACAGCAGTTTTAGTTTGATTTTTAAGAAAAACGTTTTTTTGGTATAATTTTAAAAATAATCGACCGAAAAATTTTAAAACTACATTTCTAATTAGATTTCATGAAAATAAAATTATTTAAACAAAATTTACATTTTTTTATAAAGAAATAAAAAAGTTACAGCAGTTTTTGTTTGATTTTTAAGAAAAACGCATTATTTCTAAAAAATAACGTTTTTTTGATATAATTTTAAAAGTAATCGTCCGAAAAATTTTAAAACTACATTTCTAATTAGATTTCATGAAAATAAAATTATTTAAACAAAATTTACATTTTTTTATAAAGAAATAAAAAAGTTTCTGCAGTTTTTGTGTGATTTTTAAGAAAAACGTTTTTTTGGTATAATTTTAAAAATAATCGACCGAAAAATTTTAAAACTACATTTCTAATTAGATTTCATGAAAATAAAATTATTTAAACAAAATTTACATTTTTTTATAAAGAAATAAAAAAGTTACAGCAGTTTTTGTTTGATTTTTAAGAAAAACGCATTATTTCTAAAAAATAACGTTTTTTTGATATAATTTTAAAAGTAATCGTCCGAAAAATTTTAAAACTACATTTCTAATTAGATTTCATGAAAATAAAATTATTTAAACAAAATTTACATTTTTTTATAAAGAAATAAAAAAGTTTCTGCAGTTTTTGTGTGATTTTTAAGAAAAACGTTTTTTTGGTATAATTTTAAAAATAATCGACCGAAAAATTTTAAAACTACATTTCTAATTAGATTTCATGAAAATAAAATTATTTAAACAAAATTTACATTTTTTTATAAAGAAATAAAAAAGTTACAGCAGTTTTTGTTTGATTTTTAAGAAAAACGCATTATTTCTAAAAAATAACGTTTTTTTCATATAATTTTAAAAGTAATCGTCCGAAAAATTTTAAAACTACATTTCTAATTAGATTTCATGAAAATAAAATTATTTAAACAAAATTTACATTTTTTTATAAAGAAATAAAAAAGTTTCTGCAGTTTTTGTGTGATTTTTAAGAAAAACGTTTTTTTGGTATAATTTTAAAAATAATCGACCGAAAAATTTTAAAACTACATTTCTAATTAGATTTCATGAAAATAAAATTATTTAAACAAAATTTACATTTTTTTATAAAGAAATAAAAAAGTTACAGCAGTTTTTGTTTGATTTTTAAGAAAAACGCATTATTTCTAAAAAATAACGTTTTTTTGATATAATTTTAAAAGTAATCGTCCGAAAAATTTTAAAACTACATTTCTAATTAGATTTCATGAAAATAAAATTATTTAAACAAAATTTACATTTTTTTATAAAGAAATAAAAAAGTTACAGCAGTTTTAGTTTGTCTTTTAAGAAAAAGGTTTTTTTGGTATAATTTTAAAAATATTCGACCGAAAAATTTTAAAACTACATTTCTAATTAGATTTCATGAAAATAAAATTATTTAAACAAAATTTACATTTTTTTATAAAGAAATAAAAAAGTTACAGCAGTTTTTGTTTGATTTTTAAGAAAAACGCATTATTTCTAAAAAATAACGTTTTTTTGATATAATTTTAAAAGTAATCGTCCGAAAAATTTTAAAACTACATTTCTAATTAGATTTCATGAAAATAATATTATTTAAACAAAATTTACATTTTTTTATAAAGAAATAAAAAAGTTACAGCAGTTTTAGTTTGATTTTTAAGAAAAAGGTTTTTTTGGTATAATTTTAAAAATATTCGACCGAAAAATTTTAAAACTACATTTCTAATTAGATTTCATGAAAATAAAATTATTTAAACAAAATTTACATTTTTTTATAAAGAAATAAAAAAGTAACAGCAGTTTTTGTTTGATTTTTAAGAAAAACGCATTATTTCTAAAAAATAACGTTTTTTTGATATAATTTTAAAAGTAATCGTCCGAAAAATTTTAAAACTACATTTCTAATTAGATTTCATGAAAATAATACTATTTAAACAAAATTTACATTTTTTTATAAAGAAATAAAAAAGTTTCTGCAGTTTTTGTGTGATTTTTAAGAAAAACGTTTTTTTGGTATAATTTTAAAAATAATCGACCGAAAAATTTTAAAACTACATTTCTAATTAGATTTCATGAAAATAAAATTATTTAAACAAAATTTACATTTTTTTATAAAGAAATAAAAAAGTTACAGCAGTTTTTGTTTGATTTTTAAGAAAAACGCATTATTTCTAAAAAATAACGTTTTTTTGATATAATTTTAAAAGTAATCGTCCGAAAAATTTTAAAACTACATTTCTAATTAGCTTTCATGAAAATAATATTATTTAAAGAAAATTTACATTTTTTTATAAAGAAATAAAAAAGTTACAGCAGTTTTAGTTTGATTTTTAAGAAAAACGTTTTTTTTGGTATAATTTTAAAAATATTCGACCGAAAAATTTTAAAACTACATTTCTAATTAGATTTCATGAAAATAAAATTATTTAAACAAAATTTACATTTTTTTATAAAGAAATAAAAAAGTTACAGCAGTTTTTGTTTGATTTTTAAGAAAAACGCATTATTTCTAAAAAATAACGTTTTTTTGATATAATTTTAAAAGTAATCGTCCGAAAAATTTTAAAACTACATTTCTAATTAGATTTCATGAAAATAATATTATTTAAACAAAATTTACATTTTTTTATAAAGAAATAAAAAAGTTACAGCAGTTTTAGTTTGATTTTTAAGAAAAACGTTTTTTTGGTATAATTTTAAAAATAATCGACCGAAAAATTTTAAAACTACATTTCTAATTAGATTTCATGAAAATAAAATTATTTAAACAAAATTTACATTTTTTTATAAAGAAATAAAAAAGTTACAGCAGTTTTTGTTTGATTTTTAAGAAAAACGCATTATTTCTAAAAAATAACGTTTTTTTGATATAATTTTAAAAGTAATCGTCCGAAAAATTTTAAAACTACATTTCTAATTAGATTTCATGAAAATAATATTATTTAAACAAAATTTACATTTTTTTATAAAGAAATAAAAAAGTTACAGCAGTTTTTGTTTGATTTTTAAGAAAAACGCATTATTTCTAAAAAATAACGTTTTTTTGATATAATTTTAAAAGTAATCGTCCGAAAAATTTTAAAACTACATTTCTAATTAGATTTCATGAAAATAAAATTATTTAAACAAAATTTACATTTTTTATAAAGAAATAAAAAAGTTTCTGCAGTTTTTGTGTGATTTTTAAGAAAAACGTTTTTTTGGTATAATTTTAAAAGTAATCGTCCGAAAAATTTTAAAACTACATTTCTAATTAGATTTCATGAAAATAAAATTATTTAAACAAAATTTACATTTTTCTATAAAGAAATAAAAAAGTTTCTGCAGTTTTTGTGTGATTTTTAAGAAAAACGTTTTTTTGGTATAATTTTAAAAATAATCGACCGAAAAATTTTAAAACTACATTTCTAATTAGATTTCATGAAAATAATATTATTTAAACAAAATTTACATTTTTTTATAAAGAAATAAAAAAGTTACAGCAGTTTTTGTTTGATTTTTAAGAAAAACGCATTATTTCTAAAAAATAACGTTTTTTTGATATAATTTTAAAAGTAATCGTCCGAAAAATTTTAAAACTACATTTCTAATTAGATTTCATGAAAATAATATTATTTAAACAAAATTTACATTTTTTTATAAAGAAATAAAAAAGTTTCTGCAGTTTTTGTGTGATTTTTAAGAAAAACGTTTTTTTGGTATAATTTTAAAAATAATCGACCGAAAAATTTTAAAACTACATTTCTAATTAGATTTCATGAAAATAAAATTATTTAAACAAAATTTACATTTTTTTATAAAGAAATAAAAAAGTTACAGCAGTTTTTGTTTGATTTTTAAGAAAAACGCATTATTTCTAAAAAATAACGTTTTTTTGATATAATTTTAAAAGTAATCGTCCGAAAAATTTTAAAACTACATTTCTAATTAGATTTCATGAAAATAAAATTATTTAAACAAAATTTACATTTTTTTATAAAGAAATAAAAAAGTTTCTGCAGTTTTTGTGTGATTTTTAAGAAAAACGTTTTTTTGGTATAATTTTAAAAATAATCGACCGAAAAATTTTAAAACTACATTTCTAATTAGATTTCATGAAAATAAAATTATTTAAACAAAATTTACATTTTTTTATAAAGAAATAAAAAAGTTACAGCAGTTTTTGTTTGATTTTTAAGAAAAACGCATTATTTCTAAAAAATAACGTTTTTTTCATATAATTTTAAAAGTAATCGTCCGAAAAATTTTAAAACTACATTTCTAATTAGATTTCATGAAAATAAAATTATTTAAACAAAATTTACATTTTTTTATAAAGAAATAAAAAAGTTTCTGCAGTTTTTGTGTGATTTTTAAGAAAAACGTTTTTTTGGTATAATTTTAAAAATAATCGACCGAAAAATTTTAAAACTACATTTCTAATTAGATTTCATGAAAATAAAATTATTTAAACAAAATTTACATTTTTTTATAAAGAAATAAAAAAGTTACAGCAGTTTTTGTTTGATTTTTAAGAAAAACGCATATTATTTCTAAAAAATAACGTTTTTTTGATATAATTTTAAAAGTAATCGTCCGAAAAATTTTAAAACTACATTTCTAATTAGATTTCATGAAAATAAAATTATTTAAACAAAATTTACATTTTTTTATAAAGAAATAAAAAAGTTACAGCAGTTTTAGTTTGATTTTTAAGAAAAAGGTTTTTTTGGTATAATTTTAAGAATATTCGACCGAAAAATTTTAAAACTATATTTCTAATTAGATTTCATGAAAATAAAATTATTTAAACAAAATTTACATTTTTTTATAAAGAAATAAAAAAGTTACAGCAGTTTTTGTTTGATTTTTAAGAAAAACGCATTATTTCTAAAAAATAACGTTTTTTTGATATAATTTTAAAAGTAATCGTCCGAAAAATTTTAAAACTACATTTCTAATTAGATTTCATGAAAATAATATTATTTAAACAAAATTTACATTTTTTTATAAAGAAATAAAAAAGTTACAGCAGTTTTAGTTTGATTTTTAAGAAAAAGGTTTTTTTGGTATAATTTTAAAAATATTCGACCGAAAAATTTTAAAACTACATTTCTAATTAGATTTCATGAAAATAAAATTATTTAAACAAAATTTACATTTTTTTATAAAGAAATAAAAAAGTAACAGCAGTTTTTGTTTGATTTTTAAGAAAAACGCATTATTTCTAAAAAATAACGTTTTTTTGATATAATTTTAAAAGTAATCGTCCGAAAAATTTTAAAACTACATTTCTAATTAGATTTCATGAAAATAATACTATTTAAACAAAATTTACATTTTTTTATAAAGAAATAAAAAAGTTTCTGCAGTTTTTGTGTGATTTTTAAGAAAAACGTTTTTTTGGTATAATTTTAAAAATAATCGACCGAAAAATTTTAAAACTACATTTCTAATTAGATTTCATGAAAATAAAATTATTTAAACAAAATTTACATTTTTTTATAAAGAAATAAAAAAGTTACAGCAGTTTTTGTTTGATTTTTAAGAAAAACGCATTATTTCTAAAAAATAACGTTTTTTTGATATAATTTTAAAAGTAATCGTCCGAAAAATTTTAAAACTACATTTCTAATTAGATTTCATGAAAATAATATTATTTAAAGAAAATTTACATTTTTTTATAAAGAAATAAAAAAGTTACAGCAGTTTTAGTTTGATTTTTAAGAAAAACGTTTTTTTGGTATAATTTTAAAAATATTATACCGAAAAATTTTAAAACTACATTTCTAATTAGATTTCATGAAAATAAAATTATTTAAACAAAATTTACATTTTTTTATAAAGAAATAAAAAAGTTACAGCAGTTTTTGTTTGATTTTTAAGAAAAACGCATTATTTCTAAAAAATAACGTTTTTTTGATATAATTTTAAAAGTAATCGTCCGAAAAATTTTAAAACTACATTTCTAATTAGATTTCATGAAAATAATATTATTTAAACAAAATTTACATTTTTTTATAAAGAAATAAAAAAGTTACAGCAGTTTTAGTTTGATTTTTAAGAAAAACGTTTTTTTTGGTATAATTTTAAAAATAATCGACCGAAAAATTTTAAAACTACATTTCTAATTAGATTTCATGAAAATAAAATTATTTAAACAAAATTTACATTTTTTTATAAAGAAATAAAAAAGTTACAGCAGTTTTTGTTTGATTTTTAAGAAAAACGCATTATTTCTAAAAAATAACGTTTTTTTGATATAATTTTAAAAGTAATCGTCCGAAAAATTTTAAAACTACATTTCTATAGATTTCATGAAAATAATATTATTTAAACAAAATTTACATTTTTTTATAAAGAAATAAAAAAGTTACAGCAGTTTTTGTTTGATTTTTAAGAAAAACGCATTATTTCTAAAAAATAACGTTTTTTTGATATAATTTTAAAAGTAATCGTCCGAAAAATTTTAAAACTACATTTCTAATTAGATTTCATGAAAATAATATTATTTAAAGAAAATTTACATTTTTTTATAAAGAAATAAAAAAGTTACAGCAGTTTTAGTTTGATTTTTAAGAAAAACGTTTTTTTGGTATAATTTTAAAAATAATCGACCGAAAAATTTTAAAACTACATTTCTAATTAGATTTCATGAAAATAAAATTATTTAAACAAAATTTACATTTTTTTATAAAGAAATAAAAAAGTTACAGCAGTTTTTGTTTGATTTTTAAGAAAAACGCATTATTTCTAAAAAATAACGTTTTTTTGATATAATTTTAAAAGTAATCGTCCGAAAAATTTTAAAACTACATTTCTAATTAGATTTCATGAAAATAATATTATTTAAACAAAATTTACATTTTTTTATAAAGAAATAAAAAAGTTACAGCAGTTTTTGTATGATTTTTAAGAAAAACGCATTATTTCTAAAAAATAACGTTTTTTTGATATAATTTTAAAAGTAATCGTCCGAAAAATTTTAAAACTACATTTCTAATTAGATTTCATAAAAATAAAATTATTTAAACAAAATTTACATTTTTTTATAAAGAAATAAAAAAGTTACAGCAGTTTTTGTTTGATTTTTAAGAAAAACGCATTATTTCTAAAAAATAAAGTTTTTTTGATATAATTTTAAAAGTAATCGTCCGAAAAATTTTAAAACTACATTTCTAATTAGATTTCATGAAAATAAAATTATTTAAACAAAATTTACATTTTTTTATAAAGAAATAAAAAAGTTTCTGCAGTTTTTGTGTGATTTTTAAGAAAAACGTTTTTTTGGTATAATTTTAAAAATAATCGACCGAAAAATTTTAAAACTACATTTCTAATTAGATTTCATGAAAATAAAATTATTTAAACAAAATTTACATTTTTTTATAAAGAAATAAAAAATTTACAGCAGTTTTTGTTTGATTTTTAAGAAAAACGCATTATTTCTAAAAAATAACGTTTTTTTGATATAATTTTAAAAGTAATCGTCCGAAAAATTTTAAAACTACATTTCTAATTAGATTTCATGAAAATAAAATTATTTAAACAAAATTTACATTTTTTTTTAAAGAAATAAAAAAGTTTCTGCAGTTTTTGTGTGATTTTTAAGAAAAACGTTTTTTTGGTATAATTTTAAAAATAATCGACCGAAAAATTTTAAAACTACATTTCTAATTAGATTTCATGAAAATAAAATTATTTAAACAAAATTTACATTTTTTTATAAAGAAATAAAAAAGTTACAGCAGTTTTTGTTTGATTTTTAAGAAAAACGCATTATTTCTAAAAAATAACGTTTTTTTGATATAATTTTAAAAGTAATCGTCCGAAAAATTTTAAAACTACATTTCTAATTAGATTTCATGAAAATAATATTTTTTAAACAAAATTTACATTTTTTTATAAAGAAATAAAAAAGTTACAGCAGTTTTTGTTTGATTTTTAAGAAAAACGCATTATTTCTAAAAAATAACGTTTTTTTGATATAATTTTAAAAGTAATCGTCCGAATAATTTTAAAACTACATTTCTAATTAGATTTCATGAAAATAGTATTATTTAAACAAAATTTACATTTTTTTATAAAGAAATAAAAAAGTTTCTGCAGTTTTTGTGTGATTTTTAAGAAAAACGTTTTTTTGGTATAATTTTAAAAATAATCGACCGAAAAATTTTAAAACTACATTCTAATTAGATTTCATGAAAATAAAATTATTTAAACAAAATTTACATTTTTTTATAAAGAAATAAAAAAGTTACAGCAGTTTTTGTTTGATTTTTAAGAAAAACGCATTATTTCTAAAAAATAGCGTTTTTTTGATATAATTTTAAAAGTAATCGTCCGAAAAATTTTAAAACTACATTTCTAATTAGATTTCATGAAAATAAAATTATTTAAACAAAATTTACATTTTTTTATAAAGAAATAAAAAAGTTTCTGCAGTTTTTGTGTGATTTTTAAGAAAAACGTTTTTTTGGTATAATTTTAAAAATAATCGACCGAAAAATTTTAAAACTACATTTCTAATTAGATTTCGTGAAAATAAAATTATTTAAACAAAATTTACATTTTTTTATAAAGAAATAAAAAAGTTACAGCAGTTTTTGTTTGATTTTTAAGAAAAACGCATTATTTCTAAAAAATAACGTTTTTTTGATATAATTTTAAAAGTAATCGTCCGAAAAATTTTAAAACTACATTTCTAATTAGATTTCATGAAAATAAAATTATTTAAACAAAATTTACATTTTTTTATAAAGAAATAAAAAAGTTTCTGCAGTTTTTGTGTGATTTTTAAGAAAAAGGTTTTTTTGGTATAATTTTAAAAATAATCGACCGAAAAATTTTAAAACTACATTTCTAATTAGATTTCATGAAAATAAAATTATTTAAACAAAATTTACATTTTTTTATAAAGAAATAAAAAAGTTACACCAGTTTTTGTTTGATTTTTAAGAAAAACGCATTATTTCTAAAAAATAAAGTTTTTTTGATATAATTTTAAAAGTAATCGTCCGAAAAATTTTAAAACTACATTTCTTATTAGATTTCATGAAAATAAAATTATTTAAACAAAATTTACATTTTTTTATAAAGAAATAAAAAAGTTTCTGCAGTTTTTGTGTGATTTTTAAGAAAAACGTTTTTTTGGTATAATTTTAAAAATAATCGTCCGAAAAATTTTAAAACTACATTTCTAATTAGATTTCATGAAAATAAAATTATTTAAACAAAATTTACATTTTTTTATAAAGAAATAAAAAAGTTACAGCAGTTTTTGTTTGATTTTTAAGAAAAATGCATTATTTCTAAAAAATAGCGTTTTTTTGATATAATTTTAAAAGTAATCGTCCGAAAAATTTTAAAACTACATTTCTAATTAGATTTCATGAAAATAAAATTATTTAAACAAAATTTACATTTTTTTATAAAGAAATAAAAAAGTTTCTGCAGTTTTTGTGTGTTTTTTAAGAAAAACGTTTTTTTGGTATAATTTTAAAAATAATCGACCGAAAAATTTTAAATCTACATTTCTAATTAGATTTCGTGAAAATAAAATTATTTAAACAAAATTTACATTTTTTTATAAAGAAATAAAAAAGTTACAGCAGTTTTTGTTTGATTTTTAAGAAAAACGCATTATTTCTAAAAAATAACGTTTTTTTGATATAATTTTAAAAGTAATCGTCCGAAAAATTTTAAAACTACATTTCTAATTAGATTTCATGAAAATAATATTATTTAAACAAAATTTACATTTTTTTATAAAGAAATAAAAAAGTTACAGCAGTTTTTGTTTGATTTTTAAGAAAAACGCATTATTTCTAAAAAATAACGTTTTTTTGATATAATTTTAAAAGTAATCGTCCGAATAATTTTAAAACTACATTTCTAATTAGATTTCATGAAAATAATATTATTTAAACAAAATTTACATTTTTTTATAATGAAATAAAAAAGTTTCTGCAGTTTTTGTGTGATTTTTAAGAAAAACGTTTTTTTGGTATAATTTTAAAAATAATCGACCGAAAAATTTTAAAACTATATTCTAATTAGATTTCATGAAAATAAAATTATTTAAACAAAATTTACATTTTTTTATAAAGAAATAAAAAAGTTACAGCAGTTTTTGTTTGATTTTTAAGAAAAATGCATTATTTCTAAAAAATAGCGTTTTTTTGATATAATTTTAAAAGTAATCGTCCGAAAAATTTTAAAACTACATTTCTAATTAGATTTCATGAAAATAAAATTATTTAAACAAAATTTACATTCTTTTATAAAGAAATAAAAAAGTTTCTGCAGTTTTTGTGTGTTTTTTAAGAAAAACGTTTTTTTGGTATAATTTTAAAAATAATCGACCGAAAAATTTTAAAACTACATTTCTAATTAGATTTCGTGAAAATAAAATTATTTAAACAAAATTTACATTTTTTTATAAAGAAATAAAAAAGTTACAGCAGTTTTTGTTTGATTTTTAAGAAAAACGCATTATTTCTAAAAAATAATGTTTTTTTGATATAATTTTAAAAGTAATCGTCCGAAAAATTTTAAAACTACATTTCTAATTAGATTTCATGAAAATAAAATTATTTAAACAAAATTTACATTTTTTTATAAAGAAATAAAAAAGTTTCTGCAGTTTTTGTGTGATTTTTAAGAAAAACGTTTTTTTGGTATAATTTTAAAAATAATCGACCGAAAAATTTTAAAACTACATTTCTAATTAGATTTCATGAAAATAAAATTATTTAAACAAAATTTACATTTTTTTATAAAGAAATAAAAAAGTTTCTGCAGTTTTTGTGTGATTTTTAAGAAAAACGTTTTTTTGGTATAATTTTAAAAATAATCGACCGAAAAATTTTAAAACTACATTTCTAATTAGATTTCATGAAAATAAAATTATTTAAACAAAATTTACATTTTTTTATAAAGAAATAAAAAAGTTACAGCAGTTTTTGTTTGATTTTTAAGAAAAACGCATTATTTCTAAAAAATAACGTTTTTTTGATATAATTTTAAAAGTAATCGTCCGCAAAATTTTAAAACTACATTTCTAATTAGATTTCATGAAAATAATATTATTTATACAAAATTTACATTTTTTTATAAAGAAATAAAAAAGTTTCTGCAGTTTTTGTGTGATTTTTAAGAAAAACGTTTTTTTGATATAATTTTAAAAGTAATCGTCCGAAAAATTTTAAAACTACATTTCTAATTAGATTTCATGAAAATAAAATTATTTAAACAAAATTTACATTTTTTTATAAAGAAATAAAAAAGTTACAGCAGTTTTTGTTTGATTTTTAAGAAAATCGCATTATTTCTAAAAAATAACGTTTTTTGATATAATTTTAAAAGTAATCGTCCGAAAAATTTTAAAACTACATTTCTAATTAGATTTCATGAAAATAATATTATTTAAACAAAATTTACATTTTTTTATAAATAAATAAAAAAGTTACAGCAGTTTTAGTTTGATTTTTAAGAAAAACGTTTTTTTGGTATAATTTTAAAAATAATCGACCGAAAAATTTTAAAACTACATTTCTAATTAGATTTCATGAAAATAAAATTATTTAAACAAAATTTACATTTTTTTAAAAAGAAATAAAAAAGTTACAGCAGTTTTTGTTTGATTTTTAAGAAAAACGCATTATTTCTAAAAAATAACGTTTTTTTGATATAATTTTAAAAGTAATCGTCCGAAAAATTTTAAAACTACATTTCTAATTAGATTTCATGAAAATAATATTATTTAAACAAAATTTACATTTTTTTATAAAGAAATAAAAAAGTTACAGCAGTTTTTGTTTGATTTTTAAGAAAAACGCATTATTTCTAAAAAATAACGTTTTTTTGATATAATTTTAAAAGTAATCGTCCGAATAATTTTAAAACTACATTTCTAATTAGATTTCATGAAAATAATATTATGTAAACAAAATTTACATTTTTTTATAAAGAAATAAAAAAGTTTCTGCAGTTTTTGTGTGATTTTTAAGAAAAACGTTTTTTTGGTATAATTTTAAAAATAATCGACCGAAAAATTTTAAAACTACATTTCTAATTAGATTTCATAAAAAAAAATTATTTAAACAAAATTTACATTTTTTTATAAAGAAATAAAAAAGTTTCTGCAGTTTTTGTGTAATTTTTAAGAAAAACGTTTTTTTGGTATAATTTTAAAAATAATCGACCGAAAAATTTTAAAACTACATTTCTAATTAGATTTCATGAAAATAAAATTATTTAAACAAAATTTACATTTTTTTATAAAGAAATAAAAAAGTTACAGCAGTTTTTGTTTGATTTTTAAGAAAATCGCATTATTTCTAAAAAATAACGTTTTTTTGATATAATTTTAAAAGTAATCGTCCGAAAAATTTTAAAACTACATTTCTAATTAGATTTCATGAAAATAAAATTATTTAAACAAAATTTACATTTTTTTATAAAGAAATAAAAAAGTTACAGCAGTTTTAGTTTGATTTTTAAGAAAAAGGTTTTTTTGGTATAATTTTAAAAATATTCGACCGAAAAATTTTAAAACTACATTTCTAATTAGATTTCATGAAAATAAAATTATTTAAACAAAATTTACATTTTTTTATAAAGAAATAAAAAAGTTACAGCAGTTTTTGTTTGATTTTTAAGAAAAACGCATTATTTCTAAAAAATAACGTTTTTTTGATATAATTTTAAAAGTAATCGTCCGAAAAATTTTTAAACTAGATTTCTAATTAGATTTCATGAAAATAATATTATTTAAACAAAATTTACATTTTTTTATAAAGAAATAAAAAAGTTACAGCAGTTTTTGTTTGATTTTTAAGAAAAACGCATTATTTCTAAAAAATAACGTTTTTTTGATATAATTTTAAAAGTAATCGTCCGAAAAATTTTAAAACTACATTTCTAATTAGATTTCATGAAAATAATATTATTTAAACAAAATTTACATTCTTTTATAAAGAAATAAAAAAGTTTCTGCAGTTTTTGTGTGTTTTTTAAGAAAAACGTTTTTTTGGTATAATTTTAAAAATAATCGACCGAAAAATTTTAAAACTACATTTCTAATTAGATTTCGTGAAAATAAAATTATTTAAACAAAATTTACATTTTTTTATAAAGAAATAAAAAAGTTACAGCAGTTTTTGTTTGATTTTTAAGAAAAACGCATTATTTCTAAAAAATAACGTTTTTTTTGATATAATTTTAAAAGTAATCGTCCGAAAAATTTTAAAACTACATTTCTAATTAGATTTCATGAAAATAAAATTATTTAAACAAAATTTACATTTTTTTATAAAGAAATAAAAAAGTTTCTGCAGTTTTTGTGTGATTTTTAAGAAAAACGTTTTTTTGGTATAATTTTAAAAATAATCGACCGAAAAATTTTAAAACTACATTTCTAATTAGATTTCATGAAAATAAAATTATTTAAACAAAATTTACATTTTTTTATAAAGAAATAAAAAAGTTTCTGCAGTTTTTGTGTGATTTTTAAGAAAAACGTTTTTTTGGTATAATTTTAAAAATAATCGACCGAAAAATTTTAAAACTACATTTCTAATTAGATTTCATGAAAATAAAATTATTTAAACAAAATTTACATTTTTTTATAAAGAAATAAAAAAGTTACAGCAGTTTTTGTTTGATTTTTAAGAAAAACGCATTATTTCTAAAAAATAACGTTTTTTTGATATAATTTTAAAAGTAATCGTCCGAAAAATTTTAAAACTACATTTCTAATTAGATTTCATGAAAATAATATTATTTATACAAAATTTACATTTTTTTATAAAGAAATAAAAAAGTTTCTGCAGTTTTTGTGTGATTTTTAAGAAAAACGTTTTTTTGATATAATTTTAAAAGTAATCGTCCGAAAAATTTTAAAACTACATTTCTAATTAGATTTCATGAAAATAAAATTATTTAAACAAAATTTACATTTTTTTATAAAGAAATAAAAAAGTTACAGCAGTTTTTGTTTGATTTTTAAGAAAATCGCATTATTTCTAAAAAATAACGTTTTTTGATATAATTTTAAAAGTAATCGTCCGAAAAATTTTAAAACTACATTTCTAATTAGATTTCATGAAAATAATATTATTTAAACAAAATTTAAATTTTTTTATAAAGAAATAAAAAAGTTACAGCAGTTTTAGTTTGATTTTTAAGAAAAACGTTTTTTTGGTATAATTTTAAAAATAATCGACCGAAAAATTTTAAAACTACATTTCTAATTAGATTTCATGAAAATAAAATTATTTAAACAAAATTTACATTTTTTTAAAAAGAAATAAAAAAGTTACAGCAGTTTTTGTTTGATTTTTAAGAAAAACGCATTATTTCTAAAAAATAACGTTTTTTTGATATAATTTTAAAAGTAATCGTCCGAAAAATTTTAAAACTACATTTCTAATTAGATTTCATGAAAATAATATTATTTAAACAAAATTTACATTTTTTTATAAAGAAATAAAAAAGTTACAGCAGTTTTTGTTTGATTTTTAAGAAAAACGCATTATTTCTAAAAAATAACGTTTTTTTGATATAATTTTAAAAGTAATCGTCCGAATAATTTTAAAACTACATTTCTAATTAGATTTCATGAAAATAATATTATGTAAACAAAATTTACATTTTTTTATAAAGAAATAAAAAAGTTTCTGCAGTTTTTGTGTGATTTTTAAGAAAAACGTTTTTTTGGTATAATTTTAAAAATAATCGACCGAAAAATTTTAAAACTACATTTCTAATTAGATTTCATAAAAAAAAATTATTTAAACAAAATTTACATTTTTTTATAAAGAAATAAAAAAGTTTCTGCAGTTTTTGTGTAATTTTTAAGAAAAACGTTTTTTTGGTATAATTTTAAAAATAATCGACCGAAAAATTTTAAAACTACATTTCTAATTAGATTTCATGAAAATAAAATTATTTAAACAAAATTTACATTTTTTTATAAAGAAATAAAAAAGTTACAGCAGTTTTTGTTTGATTTTTAAGAAAATCGCATTATTTCTAAAAAATAACGTTTTTTTGATATAATTTTAAAAGTAATCGTCCGAAAAATTTTAAAACTACATTTCTAATTAGATTTCATGAAAATAAAATTATTTAAACAAAATTTACATTTTTTTATAAAGAAATAAAAAAGTTACAGCAGTTTTAGTTTGATTTTTAAGAAAAAGGTTTTTTTGGTATAATTTTAAAAATATTCGACCGAAAAATTTTAAAACTACATTTCTAATTAGATTTCATGAAAATAAAATTATTTAAACAAAATTTACATTTTTTTATAAAGAAATAAAAAAGTTACAGCAGTTTTTGTTTGATTTTTAAGAAAAACGCATTATTTCTAAAAAATAACGTTTTTTTGATATAATTTTAAAAGTAATCGTCCGAAAAAATTTTAAACTAGATTTCTAATTAGATTTCATGAAAATAATATTATTTAAACAAAATTTACATTTTTTTATAAAGAAATAAAAAAGTTACAGCAGTTTTTGTTTGATTTTTAAGAAAAACGCATTATTTCTAAAAAATAACGTTTTTTTGATATAATTTTAAAAGTAATCGTCCGAAAAATTTTAAAACTACATTTCTAATTAGATTTCATGAAAATAATATTATTTAAACAAAATTTACATTTTTTTATAAAGAAATAAAAAAGTTTCTGCAGTTTTTGTGTGATTTTTAAGAAAAACGTTTTTTTGGTATAATTTTAAAAATAATCAACCGAAAAATTTTAAAACTACATTTCTAAGTAGATTTCATGAAAATAAAATTATTTAAACAAAATTTACATTTTTTTATAAAGAAATAAAAAAGTTACAGCAGTTTTTGTTTGATTTTTAAGAAAAACGCATTATTTCTAAAAAATAACGTTTTTTTGATATAATTTTAAAAGTAATCGTCCGAAAAATTTTAAAACTACATTTCTAATTAGATTTCATGAAAATAAAATTATTTAAACAAAATTTACATTTTTTTATAAAGAAATAAAAAAGTTTCTGCAGTTTTTGTGTGATTTTTATGAAAAACGTTTTTTTGGTATAATTTTAAAAATAATCGACCGAAAAATTTTAAAACTACATTTCTAATTAGATTTCATGAAAATAAAATTATTTAAACAAAATTTACATTTTTTTATAAAGAAATAAAAAAGTTACAGCAGTTTTTGTTTGATTTTTAAGAAAAACGCATTATTTTTAAAAAATAACGTTTTTTTGATATAATTTTAAAAGTAATCGTCCGAAAAATTTTAAAACTACATTTCTAATTAGATTTCATGAAAATAAAATTATTTAAGCAAAATTTACATTTTTTTATAAAGAAATAAAAAAGTTTCTGCAGTTTTTGTGTGATTTTTAAGAAAAACGTTTTTTTGGTATAATTTTAAAAATAATCGACCGAAAAATTTTAAAACTACATTTCTAATTAGATTTCATGAAAATAAAATTATTTAAACAAAATTTACATTTTTTTATAAAGAAATAAAAAAGTTACAGCAGTTTTTGTTTGATTTTTAAGAAAAACGCATTATTTCTAAAAAATAACGTTTTTTTGATATAATTTTAAAAGTAATCGTCCGAAAAATTTTAAAACTACATTTCTAATAAGATTTCATGAAAATAAAATTATTTAAACAAAATTTACATTTTTTTATAAAGAAATAAAAAAGTTTCTGCAGTTTTTGTGTGATTTTTAAGAAAAACGTTTTTTTGGTATAATTTTAAAAATAATCGACCGAAAAATTTTAAAACTACATTTCTAATTAGATTTCATGAAAATAAAATTATTTAAACAAAATTTACATTTTTTTATAAAGAAATAAAAAAGTTACAGCAGTTTTTGTTTGATTTTTAAGAAAAACGCATTATTTCTAAAAAATAACGTTTTTTTGATATAATTTTAAAAGTAATCGTCCGAAAAATTTTAAAACTACATTTCTTATTAGATTTCATGAAAATAAAATTATTTAAACAAAATTTACATTTTTTTATAAAGAAATAAAAAAGTTTCTGCAGTTTTTGTGTGATTTTTAAGAAAAACGTTTTTTTGGTATAATTTTAAAAATAATCGACCGAAAAATTTTAAAACTACATTTCTAATTAGATTTCATGAAAATAAAATTATTTAAACAAAATTTACATTTTTTTATAAAGAAATAAAAAAGTTTCTGCAGTTTTTGTGTGATTTTTAAGAAAAACGTTTTTTTGGTATAATTTTAAAAATAATCGACCGAAAAATTTTAAAACTACATTTCTAATTAGATTTCATGAAAATAAAATTATTTAAACAAAATTTACATTTTTTTATAAAGAAATAAAAAAGTTACAGCAGTTTTTGTTTGATTTTTAAGAAAAACGCATTATTTCTAAAAAATAACGTTTTTTTGATATAATTTTAAAAGTAATCGTCCGAAAAATTTTAAAACTACATTTCTAATTAGATTTCATGAAAATAAAATTATTTAAACAAAATTTACATTTTTTTATAAAGAAATAAAAAAGTTTCTGCAGTTTTTGTGTAATTTTTAAGAAAAACGTTTTTTTGGTATAATTTTAAAAATAATCGACCGAAAAATTTTAAAACTACATTTCTAATTAGATTTCATGAAAATAAAATTATTTAAACAAAATTTACATTTTTTTATAAAGAAATAAAAAAGTTACAGCAGTTTTTGTTTGATTTTTAAGAAAATCGCATTATTTCTAAAAAATAACGTTTTTTGATTTAAAATTATTTTTAAAAGTAATCGTCCGAAAAATTTTAAAACTACATTTCTAATTAGATTTCATGAAAATAATATTATTTAAACAAAATTTACATTTTTTTATAAAGAAATAAAACAGTTACAGCAGTTTTAGTTTGATTTTTAAGAAAAACGTTTTTTTGGTATAATTTTAAAAATAATCGACCGAAAAATTTTAAAACTACATTTCTAATTAGATTTCATGAAAATAAAATTATTTAAACAAAATTTACATTTTTGTATAAAGAAATAAAAATGTTACAGCAGTTTTTGTTTGATTTTTAAGAAAAACGCATTATTTCTAAAAAATAACGTTTTTTTGATATAATTTTAAAAGTAATCGTCCGAATAATTTTAAAACTACATTTCTAATTAGATTTCATGAAAATAATATTATTTAAACAAAATTAATTTTTTTATAAAGAAATAAAAAAGTTTCTGCAGTTTTTGTGTGATTTTTAAGAAAAACGTTTTTTTGGTATAATTTTAAAAATAATCGACCGAAAAATTTTAAAACTACATTTCTAATTAGATTTCATGAAAATAAAATTATTTAAACAAAATTTACATTTTTTTATAAAGAAATAAAAAAGTTACAGCAGTTTTTGTTTGATTTTTAAGAAAAACGCATTATTTCTAAAAAATAACGTTTTTTTGATATAATTTTAAAAGTAATCGTCCGAATAATTTTAAAACTACATTTCTAATTAGATTTCATGAAAATAATATTATTTAAACAAAATTTACATTTTTTTATAAAGAAATAAAAAAGTTACAGCAGTTTTTGTTTGATTTTTAAGAAAAACGCATTATTTCTAAAAAATAACGTTTTTTTGATATAATTTTAAAAGTAATCGTCCGAAAAATTTTAAAACTACATTTCTTATTAGATTTCATGAAAATAATATTTTTTAAACAAAATTTACATTTTTTTATAAAGAAATAAAAAAGTTACAGCAGTTTTTGTTTGATTTTTAAGAAAAACGCATTATTTCTAAAAAATAACGTTTTTTTGATATAATTTTAAAAGTAATCGTCCGAATAATTTTAAAACTACATTTCTAATTAGATTTCATGAAAATAATATTATTTAAACAAAATTTACATTTTTTTATAAAGAAATAAAAAAGTTTCTGCAGTTTTTGTGTGATTTTTAAGAAAAACGTTTTTTTGGTATAATTTTAAAAATAATCGACCGAAAAATTTTAAAACTACATTCTAATTAGATTTCATGAAAATAAAATTATTTAAACAAAATTTACATTTTTTTATAAAGAAATAAAAAAGTTACAGCAGTTTTTGTTTGATTTTTAAGAAAAACGCATTATTTCTAAAAAATAGCGTTTTTTTGATATAATTTTAAAAGTAATCGTCCGAAAAATTTTAAAACTACATTTCTAATTAGATTTCATGAAAATAAAATTATTTAAACAAAATTTACATTTTTTTATAAAGAAATAAAAAAGTTTCTGCAGTTTTTGTGTGATTTTTAAGAAAAACGTTTTTTTGGTATAATTTTAAAAATAATCGACCGAAAAATTTTAAAACTACATTTCTAATTAGATTTCGTGAAAATAAAATTATTTAAACAAAATTTACATTTTTTTATAAAGAAATAAAAAAGTTACAGCAGTTTTTGTTTGATTTTTAAGAAAAACGCATTATTTCTAAAAAATAACGTTTTTTTGATATAATTTTAAAAGTAATCGTCCGAAAAATTTTAAAACTACATTTCTAATTAGATTTCATGAAAATAAAATTATTTAAACAAAATTTACATTTTTTTATAAAGAAATAAAAAAGTTTCTGCAGTTTTTGTGTGATTTTTAAGAAAAAGGTTTTTTTGGTATAATTTTAAAAATAATCGACCGAAAAATTTTAAAACTACATTTCTAATTAGATTTCATGAAAATAAAATTATTTAAACAAAATTTACATTTTTTTATAAGGAAATAAAAAAGTTACACCAGTTTTTGTTTGATTTTTAAGAAAAACGCATTATTTCTAAAAAATAACGTTTTTTTGATATGATATAATTTTAAAAGTAATCGTCCGAAAAATTTTAAAACTACATTTCTTATTAGATTTCATGAAAATAAAATTATTTAAACAAAATTTACATTTTTTTATAAAGAAATAAAAAAGTTTCTGCAGTTTTTGTGTGATTTTTAAGAAAAACGTTTTTTTGGTATAATTTTAAAAATAATCGTCCGAAAAATTTTAAAACTACATTTCTAATTAGATTTCATGAAAATAAAATTATTTAAACAAATTTACATTTTTTATAAAGAAATAAAAAAGTTTCTGCAGTTTTTGTGTGATTTTTAAGAAAAAGGTTTTTTTGGTATAATTTTAAAAATAATCGACCGAAAAATTTTAAAACTACATTTCTAATTAGATTCATGAAAATAAAATTATTTAAACAAAATTTACATTTTTTTATAAAGAAATAAAAAAGTTACACCAGTTTTTGTTTGATTTTAAGAAAAACGCATTATTTCTAAAAAATAACGTTTTTTTGATATAATTTTAAAAGTAATCGTCCGAAAAATTTTAAAACTACATTTCTTATTAGATTTCATGAAAATAAAATATTTAAACAAAATTTACATTTTTTTATAAAGAAATAAAAAAGTTTCTGCAGTTTTTGTGTGATTTTTAAGAAAAACGTTTTTTTGGTATAATTTTAAAAATAATCGACCGAAAAATTTTAAAACTACATTTCTAATTAGATTTCATGAAAATAAAATTATTTAAACAAAATTTACATTTTTTTATAAAGAAATAAAAAAGTTACAGCAGTTTTTGTTTGATTTTTAAGAAAAACGCATTATTTCTAAAAAATAACGTTTTTTTGATATAATTTTAAAAGTAATCGTCCGAAAAATTTTAAAACTACATTTCTAATTAGATTTCATGAAAATAAAATTATTTAAACAAAATTTACATTTTTTTATAAAGAAATAAAAAAGTTTCTGCAGTTTTTGTGTAATTTTTAAGAAAAACGTTTTTTTGGTATAATTTTAAAAATAATCGACCGAAAAATTTTAAAACTACATTTCTAATTAGATTTCATGAAAATAAAATTATTTAAACAAAATTTACATTTTTTTATAAAGAAATAAAAAAGTTACAGCAGTTTTTGTTTGATTTTTAAGAAAATCGCATTATTTCTAAAAAATAACGTTTTTTGATATAATTTTAAAAGTAATCGTCCGAAAAATTTTAAAACTACATTTCTAATTAGATTTCATGAAAATAATATTATTTAAACAAAATTTACATTTTTTTATAAAGAAATAAAAAAGTTACAGCAGTTTTAGTTTGATTTTTAAGAAAAACGTTTTTTTGGTATAATTTTAAAAATAATCGACCGAAAAATTTTAAAACTACATTTCTAATTAGATTTCATGAAAATAAAATTATTTAAACAAAATTTACATTTTTTTAAAAAGAAATAAAAAAGTTACAGCAGTTTTTGTTTGATTTTTAAGAAAAACGCATTATTTCTAAAAAATAAAGTTTTTTTGATATAATTTTAAAAGTAATCGTCCGAAAAATTTTAAAACTACATTTCTAATTAGATTTCATGAAAATAATATTATTTAAACAAAATTTACATTTTTTTATAAAGAAATAAAAAAGTTACAGCAGTTTTTGTTTGATTTTTAAGAAAAACGCATTATTTCTAAAAAATAACGTTTTTTTGATATAATTTTAAAAGTAATCGTCCGAATAATTTTAAAACTACATTTCTAATTAGATTTCATGAAAATAATATTATTTAAACAAAATTTACATTTTTTTATAAAGAAATAAAAAAGTTTCTGCAGTTTTTGTGTGATTTTTAAGAAAAACGTTTTTTTGGTATAATTTTAAAAATAATCGACCGAAAAATTTTAAAACTATATTCTAATTAGATTTCATGAAAATAAAATTATTTAAACAAAATTTACATTTTTTTATAAAGAAATAAAAAAGTTACAGCAGTTTTTGTTTGATTTTTAAGAAAAATGCATTATTTCTAAAAAATAGCGTTTTTTTGATATAATTTTAAAAGTAATCGTCCGAAAAATTTTAAAACTACATTTCTAATTAGATTTCATGAAAATAAAATTATTTAAACAAAATTTACATTTTTTTATAAAGAAATAAAAAAGTTTCTGCAGTTTTTGTGTGTTTTTTAAGAAAAACGTTTTTTTGGTATAATTTTAAAAATAATCGACCGAAAAATTTTAAAACTACATTTCTAATTAGATTTCGTGAAAATAAAATTATTTAAACAAAATTTACATTTTTTTATAAAGAAATAAAAAAGTTACAGCAGTTTTTGTTTGATTTTTAAGAAAAACGCATTATTTCTAAAAAATAACGTTTTTTGATATAATTTTAAAAGTAATCGTCCGAAAAATTTTAAAACTACATTTCTAATTAGATTTCATGAAAATAAAATTATTTAAACAAAATTTACATTTTTTTATAAAGAAATAAAAAAGTTTCTGCAGTTTTTGTGTGATTTTTAAGAAAAACGTTTTTTTGGTATAATTTTAAAAATAATCGACCGAAAAATTTTAAAACTACATTTCTAATTAGATTTCATGAAAATAAAATTATTTAAACAAAATTTACATTTTTTTATAAAGAAATAAAAAAGTTTCTGCAGTTTTTGTGTGATTTTTAAGAAAAACGTTTTTTTGGTATAATTTTAAAAATAATCGACCGAAAAATTTTAAAACTACATTTCTAATTAGATTTCATGAAAATAAAATTATTTAAACAAAATTTACATTTTTTTATAAAGAAATAAATAAGTTACAGCAGTTTTTGTTTGATTTTTAAGAAAAACGCATTATTTCTAAAAAATAACGTTTTTTTGATATAATTTTAAAAGTAATCGTCCGAAAAATTTTAAAACTACATTTCTAATTAGATTTCATGAAAATAATATTATTTAAACAAAATTTACATTTTTTTATAAAGAAATAAAAAAGTTTCTGCAGTTTTTGTGTGATTTTTAAGAAAAACGTTTTTTTGATATAATTTTAAAAGTAATCGTCCGAAAAATTTTAAAACTACATTTCTAATTAGATTTCATGAAAATAAAATTATTTAAACAAAATTTACATTTTTTTATAAAGAAATAAAAAAGTTACAGCAGTTTTTGTTTGATTTTTAAGAAAATCGCATTTATTCTAAAAAATAACGTTTTTTGATATAATTTTAAAAGTAATCGTCCGAAAAATTTTAAAACTACATTTCTAATTAGATTTCATGAAAATAATATTATTTAAACAAAATTTACATTTTTTTATAAAGAAATAAAAAAGTTACAGCAGTTTTAGTTTGATTTTTAAGAAAAACGTTTTTTTGGTATAATTTTAAAAATAATCGACCGAAAAATTTTAAAACTACATTTCTAATTAGATTTCATGAAAATAAAATTATTTAAACAAAATTTACATTTTTTTATAAAGAAATAAAAAAGTTTCTGCAGTTTTTGTGTGTTTTTTAAGAAAAACGTTTTTTTGGTATAATTTTAAAAATAATCGACCGAAAAATTTTAAAACTACATTTCTAATTAGATTTCGTGAAAATAAAATTATTTAAACAAAATTTACATTTTTTTATAAAGAAATAAAAAAGTTACAGCAGTTTTTGTTTGATTTTTAAGAAAAACGCATTATTTCTAAAAAATAACGTTTTTTTGATATAATTTTAAAAGTAATCGTCCGAAAAATTTTAAAACTACATTTCTAATTAGATTTCATGAAAATAAAATTATTTAAACAAAATTTACATTTTTTTATAAAGAAATAAAAAAGTTTCTGCAGTTTTTGTGTGATTTTTAAGAAAAACGTTTTTTTGGTATAATTTTAAAAATAATCGACCGAAAAATTTTAAAACTACATTTCTAATTAGATTTCATGAAAATAAAATTATTTAAATAAAATTTACATTTTTTTATAAAGAAATAAAAAAGTTTCTGCAGTTTTTGTGTGATTTTTAAGAAAAACGTTTTTTTGGTATAATTTTAAAAATAATCGACCGAAAAATTTTAAAACTACATTTCTACTTAGATTTCATGAAAATAAAATTATTTAAACAAAATTTACATTTTTTTATAAAGAAATAAAAAAGTTACAGCAGTTTTTGTTTGATTTTTAAGAAAAACGCATTATTTCTAAAAAATAACGTTTTTTTGATATAATTTTAAAAGTAATCGTCCGAAAAATTTTAAAACTACATTTCTAATTAGATTTCATGAAAATAATATTATTTAAACAAAATTTACATTTTTTTATAAAGAAATAAAAAAGTTTCTGCAGTTTTTGTGTGATTTTTAAGAAAAACGTTTTTTTGGTATAATTTTAAAAATAATCGACCGAAAAATTTTAAAACTACATTTCTAATTAGATTTCATGACAATAAAATTATTTAAACAAAATTTACATTTTTTTATAAAGAAATAAAAAAGTTACAGCAGTTTTTGTTTGATTTTTAAGAAAAACGCATTATTTCTAAAAAATAACGTTTTTTTGATATAATTTTAAAAGTAATCGTCCGAAAAATTTTAAAACTACATTTCTAATTAGATTTCATGAAAATAAAATTATTTAAACAAAATTTACATTTTTTTATAAAGAAATAAAAAAGTTTCTGCAGTTTTTGTGTGATTTTTAAGAAAAACGTTTTTTTGGTATAATTTTAAAAATAATCGACCGAAAAATGTTAAAACTACATTTCTAATTAGATTTCATGAAAATAAAATTATTTAAACAAAATTTACATTTTTTTATAAAGAAATAAAAAAGTTACAGCAGTTTTTGTTTGATTTTTAAGAAAAACGCATTATTTCTAAAAAATAACGTTTTTTTGATATAATTTTAAAAGTAATCGTCCGAAAAATTTTAAAACTACATTTCTAATTAGATTTCATGAAAATAAAATTATTTAAACAAAATTTACATTTTTTTATAAAGAAATAAAAAAGTTTCTGCAGTTTTTGTGTGATTTTTAAGAAAAAAGTTTTTTTGGTATAATTTTAAAAATAATCGACCGAAAAATTTTAAAACTACATTTCTAATTAGATTCCATGAAAATAAAATTATTTAAACAAAATTTACATTTTTTTATAAAGAAATAAAAAAGTTACAGCAGTTTTTGTTTGATTTTTAAGAAAAACGCATTATTTCTAAAAAATAACGTTTTTTTGATATAATTTGAAAAGTAATCGTCCGAAAAATTTTAAAACTACATTTCTAATTAGATTTCATGAAAATAATATTATTTAAACAAAATTTACATTTTTTTATAAAGAAATAAAAAAGTTACAGCAGTTTTTGTTTGATTTTTAAGAAAAACGCATTATTTCTAAAAAATAACGTTTTTTTGATATAATTTTAAAAGTAATCGTCCGAAAAATTTTAAAACTACATTTCTAATTACATTTCATGAAAATAATATTATTTAAACAAAATTTACATTTTTTTATAAAGAAATAAAAAAGTTTCTGCAGTTTTTGGGTGATTTTTAAGAAAAACGTTTTTTTGGTATAATTTTAAAAATAATCGACCGAAAAATTTTAAAACTACATTTCTAATTAGATTTCATGAAAATAAAATTATTTAAACAAAATTTACATTTTTTTATAAAGAAATAAAAAAGTTACAGCAGTTTTAGTTTGATTTTTAAGAAAAACGCATTATTTCTAAAAAATAACGTTTTTTTGATATAATTTTAAAAGTAATCGTCCGAAAAATTTTAAAACTAAATTTGTAATTAGATTTCATGAAAATAAAATTATTTAAACAAAATTTACATTTTTTTATAAAGAAATAAAAAAGTTTCTGCAGTTTTTGTGTGATTTTTAAGAAAAACGTTTTTTTGGTATAATTTTAAAAATAATCGACCGAAAAATTTTAAAACTACATTTCTAATTAGATTTCATGAAAATAAAATTATTTAAACAAAATTTACATTTTTTTATAAAGAAATAAAAAAGTTACAGCAGTTTTTGTTTGATTTTTAAGAAAAACGCATTATTTCTAAAAAATAACGTTTTTTTGATATAATTTTAAAAGTAATCATCCGAAAAATTTTAAAACTACATTTCTAATTAGATTTCCTGAAAATAAATTTATTTAAACAAAATTTACATTTTTTTATAAAGAAATAAAAAAGTTTCTGCAGTTTTTGTGTGATTTTTAAGAAAAACGTTTTTTTGGTATAATTTTAAAAATAATCGACCGAAAAATTTTAAAACTACATTTCTAATTAGATTTCATGAAAATAAAATTATTTAAACAAAATTTACATTTTTTTATAAAGAAATAAAAAAGTTACAGCAGTTTTAGTTTGATTTTTAAGAAAAACGCATTATTTCTAAAAAATAACGTTTTTTTGATATAATTTTAAAAGTAATCGTCCGAAAAATTTTAAAACTACATTTCTAATTAGATTTCATGAAAATAATATTATTTAAACAAAATTTACATTTTTTTATAAAGAAATAAAAAAGTTCCTGCAGTTTTTATGTGATTTTTAAGAAAAACGTTTTTTTGGTATAATTTTAAAAATAATCGACCGAAAAATTTTAAAACTACATTTCTAATTAGATTTCATGAAAATAAAATTATTTAAACAAAATTTACATTTTTTTATAAAGAAATAAAAAAGTTACAGCAGTTTTAGTTTGATTTTTAAGAAAAACGCATTATTTCTAAAAAATAACGTTTTTTTGATATAATTTTAAAAGTAATCGTCCGAAAAATTTTAAAACTACATTTCTAATTAGATTTCATGAAAATAAAATTATTTAAACAAAATTTACATTTTTTTATAAAGAAATAAAAAAGTTTCTGCAGTTTTTGTGTGATTTTTAAGAAAAACGTTTTTTTGGTATAATTTTAAAAATAATCGACCGAAAAATTTTAAAACTACATTTCTAATTAGATTTCATGAAAATAAAATTATTTAAACAAAATTTACATTTTTTTATAAAGAAATAAAAAAGTTACAGCAGTTTTAGTTTGATTTTTAAGAAAAACGCATTATTTCTAAAAAATAACGTTTTTTTGATATAATTTTAAAAGTAATCGTCCGAAAAATTTTAAAACTACATTTATAATTAGATTTCATGAAAATAAAATTATTTAAACAAAATATACATTTTTTTATAAAGAAATAAAAAAGTTACAGCAGTTTTTGTTTGATTTTTAAGAAAAACGCATTATTTCTAAAAAATAACGTTTTTTTGATATAATTTTAAAAGTAATCGTCCGAAAAATTTTAAAACTACATTTCTAATTAGATTTCATGAAAATAAAATTATTTAAACAAAATTTACATTTTTTTATAAAGAAATAAAAAAGTTTCTGCAGTTTTTGTGTGATTTTTAAGAAAAACGTTTTTTTGGTATAATTTTAAAAATAATCGACCGAAAAATTTTAAAACTACATTTCTAATTAGATTTCATGAAAATAAAATTATTTAAATAAAATTTACATTTTTTTATAAAGAAATAAAAAAGTTACAGCAGTTTTAGTTTGATTTTTAAGAAAAACGTTTTTATGGTATAATTTTAAAAATAATCGACCGAAAAATTTTAAAACTACATTTCTAATTAGATTTCATGAAAATAAAATTATTTAAACAAAATTTACATTTTTTTATAAAGAAATAAAAAAGTAACAGCAGTTTTAGTTTGATTTTTAAGAAAAACGCATTATTTCTAAAAAATAACGTTTTTTTGATATAATTTTAAAAGTAATCGTCCGAAAAATTTTAAAACTACATTTCTAATTAGATTTCATGAAAATAAAATTATTTAAACAAAATTTACATTTTTTTATAAAGAAATAAAAAAGTTTCTGCAGTTTTTGTGTGATTTTTAAGAAAATCGTTTTTTTGGTATAATTTTAAAAATAATCGACCGAAAAATTTTAAAACTACATTTCTAATTAGATTTCATGAAAATAAAATTATTTAAACAAAATTTACATTTTTTTATAAAGAAATAAAAAAGTTACAGCAGTTTTAGTTTGATTTTTAAGAAAAACGCATTATTTCTAAAAAATAACGTTTTTTTGATATAATTTTAAAAGTAATAGTCCGAAAAATTTTAAAACTACATTTCTAATTAGATTTCATGAAAATAAAATTATTTAAACAAAATTTACATTTTTTTTATAAAGAAATAAAAAAGTTTCTGCAGTTTTTGTGTGATTTTTAAGAAAAACGTTTTTTTGGTATAATTTTAAAAATAATCGACCGAAAAATTTTAAAACTACATTTCTAATTAGATTTCATGAAAATAAAATTATTTAAACAAAATTTACATTTTTTTATAAAGAAATAAAAAAGTTACAGCAGTTTTAGTTTGATTTTTAAGAAAAACGTTTTTTTGGTATAATTTTAAAAATAATCGACCGAAAAATTGTAAAACTACATTTCTAATTAGATTTCATGAAAATAAAATTATTTAAATAAAATTTACATTTTTTTATAAAGAAATAAAAAAGTTACAGCAGTTTTTGTTTTATTTTTAAGAAAAACGCATTATTTCTAAAAAATAACGTTTTTTTGATATAATTTTAAAAGTAATCGTCCGAAAAATTTTAAAACTACATTTCTAATTAGATTTCATGAAAATAAAATTATTTAAACAAAATTTACATTTTTTTATAAAGAAATAAAAAAGTTTCTGCAGTTTTTGTGTGATTTTTAAGAAAAACGTTTTTTTGGTATAATTTTAAAAATAATCGACCGAAAAATTTTAAAACTACATTTCTAATTAGATTTCATGAAAATAAAATTATTTAAACAAAATTTACATTTTTTTATAAAGAAATAAAAAAGTTACAGCAGTTTTTGTTTGATTTTTAAGAAAAACGCATTATTTCTAAAAAATAACGTTTTTTTGATATAATTTTAAAAGTAATCGTCCGAAAAATTTTAAAACTACATTTCTAATTAGATTTCATGAAAATAATATTATTTAAACAAAATTTACATTTTTTTATAAAGAAATAAAAAAGTTACAGCAGTTTTAGTTTGATTTTTAAGAAAAACGCATTATTTCTAAAAAATAACGTTTTTTTGATATAATTTGAAAAGTAATCGTCCGAAAAATTTTAAAACTACATTTCTAATTAGATTTCATGAAAATAATATTATTTAAACAAAATTTACATTTTTTTATAAAGAAATAAAAAAGTTACAGCAGTTTTTGTTTGATTTTTAAGAAAAACGCATTATTTCTAAAAAATAACGTTTTTTTGATATAATTTTAAAAGTAATCGTCCGAAAAATTTTAAAACTACATTTGTAATTACATTTCATGAAAATAATATTATTTAAACAAAATTTACATTTTTTTATAAAGAAATAAAAAAGTTTCTGCAGTTTTTGGGTGATTTTTAAGAAAAACGTTTTTTTGGTATAATTTTAAAAATAATCGACCGAAAAATTTTAAAACTACATTTCTAATTAGATTTCATGAAAATAAAATTATTTAAACAAAATTTACATTTTTTTATAAAGAAATAAAAAAGTTACAGCAGTTTTAGTTTGATTTTTAAGAAAAACGCATTATTTCTAAAAAATAACGTTTTTTTGATATAATTTTAAAAGTAATCGTCCGAAAAATTTTAAAACTAAATTTGTAATTAGATTTCATGAAAATAAAATTATTTAAACAAAATTTACATTTTTTTATAAAGAAATAAAAAAGTTTCTGCAGTTTTTGTGTGATTTTTAAGAAAAACGTTTTTTTGGTATAATTTTAAAAATAATCGACCGAAAAATTTTAAAACTACATTTCTAATTAGATTTCATGAAAATAAAATTATTTAAACAAAATTTACATTTTTTTATAAAGAAATAAAAAAGTTACAGCAGTTTTTGTTTGATTTTTAAGAAAAACGCATTATTTCTAAAAAATAACGTTTTTTTGATATAATTTTAAAAGTAATCATCCGAAAAATTTTAAAACTACATTTCTAATTAGATTTCATGAAAATAAATTTATTTAAACAAAATTTACATTTTTTTATAAAGAAATAAAAAAGTTTCTGCAGTTTTTGTGTGATTTTTAAGAAAAACGTTTTTTTGGTATAATTTTAAAAATAATCGACCGAAAAATTTTAAAACTACATTTCTAATTAGATTTCATGAAAATAAAATTATTTAAACAAAATTTACATTTTTTTATAAAGAAATAAAAAAGTTACAGCAGTTTTAGTTTGATTTTTAAGAAAAACGCATTATTTCTAAAAAATAACGTTTTTTTGATATAATTTTAAAAGTAATCGTCCGAAAAATTTTAAAACTACATTTCTAATTAGATTTCATGAAAATAATATTATTTAAACAAAATTTACATTTTTTTATAAAGAAATAAAAAAGTTCCTGCAGTTTTTATGTGATTTTTAAGAAAAACGTTTTTTTGGTATAATTTTAAAAATAATCGACCGAAAAATTTTAAAACTACATTTCTAATTAGATTTCATGAAAATAAAATTATTTAAACAAAATTTACATTTTTTTATAAAGAAATAAAAAAGTTACAGCAGTTTTAGTTTTATTTTTATGAAAAACGCATTATTTCTAAAAAATAACGTTTTTTTGATATAATTTTAAAAGTAATCGTCCGAAAAATTTTAAAACTACATTTCTAATTAGATTTCATGAAAATAAAATTATTTAAACAAAATTTACATTTTTTTATAAAGAAATAAAAAAGTTTCTGCAGTTTTTGTGTGATTTTTAAGAAAAACGTTTTTTTGGTATAATTTTAAAAATAATCGACCGAAAAATTTTAAAACTACATTTCTAATTAGATTTCATGAAAATAAAATTATTTAAACAAAATTTACATTTTTTTATAAAGAAATAAAAAAGTTACAGCAGTTTTAGTTTGATTTTTAAGAAAAACGCATTATTTCTAAAAAATAACGTTTTTTTGATATAATTTTAAAAGTAATCGTCCGAAAAATTTTAAAACTACATTTATAATTAGATTTCATGAAAATAAAATTATTTAAACAAAATATACATTTTTTTATAAAGAAATAAAAAAGTTACAGCAGTTTTTGTTTGATTTTTAAGAAAAACGCATTATTTCTAAAAAATAACGTTTTTTTGATATAATTTTAAAAGTAATCGTCCGAAAAATTTTAAAACTACATTTCTAATTAGATTTCATGAAAATAAAATTATTTAAACAAAATTTACATTTTTTTATAAAGAAATAAAAAAGTTTCTGCAGTTTTTGTGTGATTTTTAAGAAAAACGTTTTTTTGGTATAATTTTAAAAATAATCGACCGAAAAATTTTAAAACTACATTTCTAATTAGATTTCATGAAAATAAAATTATTTAAATAAAATTTACATTTTTTTATAAAGAAATAAAAAAGTTACAGCAGTTTTAGTTTGATTTTTAAGAAAAACGTTTTTATGGTATAATTTTAAAAATAATCGACCGAAAAATTTTAAAACTACATTTCTAATTAGATTTCATGAAAATAAAATTATTTAAACAAAATTTACATTTTTTTATAAAGAAATAAAAAAGTAACAGCAGTTTTAGTTTGATTTTTAAGAAAAACGCATTATTTCTAAAAAATAACGTTTTTTTGATATAATTTTAAAAGTAATCGTCCGAAAAATTTTAAAACTACATTTCTAATTAGATTTCATGAAAATAAAATTATTTAAACAAAATTTACATTTTTTTATAAAGAAATAAAAAAGTTTCTGCAGTTTTTGTGTGATTTTTAAGAAAATCGTTTTTTTGGTATAATTTTAAAAATAATCGACCG
>CAXARA010000356.1:0-81970 GCA_963971135.1 Stenus bimaculatus | reverse complement strand
GAATTAAAAAAGTTACAGCAGTTTTTGTTTGATTTTTAAGAAAAACGCATTATTTCTAAAAAATAACGTTTTTTTGATATAATTTTAAAAGTAATCGTCCGAAAAATTTTAAAACTACATTTCTAATTAGATTTCATGAAAATAAAATTATTTAAACAAAATTTACATTTTTTTATAAAGAAATAAAAAAGTTTCTGCAGTTTTTGTGTGATTTTTAAGAAAAACGTTTTTTTGGTATAATTTTAAAAATAATCGACCGAAAAATTTTAAAACTACATTTCTAATTAGATTTCATGAAAATAAAATTATTTAAACAAAATTTACATTTTTTTATAAAGAAATAAAAAGTTACAGCAGTTTTTGTTTGATTTTTAAGAAAAACGCATTATTTCTAAAAAATAACGTTTTTTTGATATAATTTTAAAAGTAATCGTCCGAAAAATTTTAAAACTACATTTCTAATTAGATTTCATGAAAATAATATTATTTAAACAAAATTTACATTTTTTTATAAAGAAATAAAAAAGTTTCTGCAGTTTTTGTGTGATTTTTAAGAAAAAGGTTTTTTTGGTATAATTTTAAAAATAATCGACCGAAAAATTTTAAAACTACATTTCTAATTAGATTTCATGAAAATAAAATTATTTAAACAAAATTTACATTTTTTTATAAAGAAATAAAAAAGTTACAGCAGTTTTTGTTTGATTTTTAAGAAAAACGCATTATTTCTAAAAAATAACGTTTTTTTGATATAATTTTAAAAGTAATCGTCCGAAAAATTTTAAAACTACATTTCTAATTAGATTTCATGAAAATAATATTATTTAAACAAAATTTACATTTTTTTATAAAGAAATAAAAAAGTTACAGCAGTTTTAGTTTGATTTTTAAGAAAAACGTTTTTTTGGTATAATTTTAAAAATAATCCACCGAAAAATTTTAATACTACATTTCTAATTAGATTTCATGAAAATAATATTATTTAAACAAAATTTACATTTTTTTATAAAGAAATAAAAAAGTTACAGCAGTTTTAGTTTGATTTTTAAGAAAAACGTTTTTTTGGTATAATTTTAAAAATAATCGACCGAAAAATTTTAAAACTACATTTCTAATTAGATTTCATGAAAATAAAATTATTTAAACAAAATTTACATTTTTTTATAAAGAAATAAAAAAGTTACAGCAGTTTTTGTTTGATTTTTAAGAAAAACGCATTATTTCTAAAAAATAACGTTTTTTTGATATAATTTTAAAAGTAATCGTCCGAAAAATTTTAAAACTACATTTCTAATTAGATTTCATGAAAATAATATTATTTAAACAAAATTTACATTTTTTTATAAAGAAATAAAAAAGTTACAGCAGTTTTAGTTTGATTTTTAAGAAAAACGTTTTTTTTGGTATAATTTTAAAAATAATCGACCGAAAAATTTTAAAACTACATTTCTAATTAGATTTCATGAAAATAAAATTATTTAAACAAAATTTACATTTTTTTATAAAGAAATAAAAAAGTTACAGCAGTTTTTGTTTGATTTTTAAGAAAAACGCATTATTTCTAAAAAATAACGTTTTTTTGATATAATTTTAAAAGTAATCGTCCGAAAAATTTTAAAACTACATTTCTAATTAGATTTCATGAAAATAATATTATTTAAACAAAATTTACATTTTTTTATAAAGAAATAAAAAAGTTACAGCAGTTTTTGTTTGATTTTTAAGAAAAACGCATTATTTCTAAAAAATAACGTTTTTTTGATATAATTTTAAAATAAAATCGTCCGAAAAATTTTAAAACTACATTTCTAATTAGATTTCATGAAAATAATATTATTTAAACAAAATTTACATTTTTTTATAAAGAAATAAAAAAGTTTCTGCAGTTTTTGTGTGATTTTTAAGAAAAACGTTTTTTTGGTATAATTTTAAAAATAATCGACCGAAAAATTTTAAAACTACATTTCTAATTAGATTTCATGAAAATAAAATTATTTAAACAAAATTTACATTTTTTTATAAAGAAATAAAAAAGTTACAGCAGTTTTTGTTTGATTTTTAAGAAAAACGCATTATTTCCAAAAAATAACGTTTTTTTGGTATAATTTTAAAAATAATCGACCGAAAAATTTTAAAACTACATTTCTAATTAGATTTCATGAAAATAAAATTATTTAAACAAAATTTACATTTTTTTATAAAGAAATAAAAAAGTTACAGCAGTTTTTGTTTGATTTTTAAGAAAAACGCATTATTTCTAAAAAATAACGTTTTTTTGATATAATTTTAAAAGTAATCGTCCGAAAAATTTTAAAACTACATTTCTAATTAGATTTCATGAAAATAATATTATTTAAACAAAATTTACATTTTTTTATAAAAAAATAAAAAAGTTTCTGCAGTTTTTGTGTGATTTTTAAGAAAAACGTTTTTTTGGTATAATTTTAAAAATAATCGACCGAAAAATTTTAAAACTACATTTATAATTAGATTTCATGAAAATAAAATTATTTAAACAAAATTTACATTTTTTTATAAAGAAATAAAAAAGTTACAGCAGTTTTTGTTTGATTTTTAAGAAAAACGCATTATTTCTAAAAAATAACGTTTTTTTGATATAATTTTAAAAGTAATCGTCCGAAAAATTTTAAAACTACATTTCTAATTAGATTTCATGAAAATAATATTATTTAAACAAAATTTACATTTTTTTATAAAGAAATAAAAAAGTTTCTGCAGTTTTTGTGTGATTTTTAAGAAAAACGTTTTTTTGGTATAATTTTAAAAATAATCGACCGAAAAATTTTAAAACTACATTTCTAATTAGATTTCATGAAAATAAAATTATTTAAACAAAATTTACATTTTTTTATAAAGAAATAAAAAAGTTACAGCAGTTTTTGTTTGATTTTTAAGAAAAACGCATTATTTCCAAAAAATAACGTTTTTTTGATATAATTTTAAAAGTAATCGTCCGAAAAATTTTAAAACTACATTTCTAATTAGATTTCATGAAAATAATATTATTTAAACAAAATTTACATTTTTTTATAAAGAAATAAAAAAGTTTCTGCAGTTTTTGTGTGATTTTTAAGAAAAACGTTTTTTTTGGTATAATTTTAAAAATAATCGACCGAAAAATTTTAAAACTACATTTCTAATTAGATTTCATGAAAATAAAATTATTTAAACAAAATTTACATTTTTTTATAAAGAAATAAAAAAGTTACAGCAGTTTTTGTTTGATTTTTAAGAAAAACGCATTATTTCTAAAAAATAATGTTTTTTTGATATAATTTTAAAAGTAATCGTCCGAAAAATTTTAAAACTACATTTCTAATTAGATTTCATGAAAATAAAATTATTTAAACAAAATTTACATTTTTTTATAAAGAAATAAAAAAGTTTCTGCAGTTTTTGTGTGATTTTTAAGAAAAACGTTTTTTTGGTATAATTTTAAAAATAATCGACCGAAAAATTTTAAAACTACATTTCTAATTAGATTTCATGAAAATAAAATTATTTAAACAAAATTTACATTTTTTTATAAAGAAATAAAAAAGTTACAGCAGTTTTTGTTTGATTTTTAAGAAAAACGCATTATTTCTAAAAAATAACGTTTTTTTGATATAATTTTAAAAGTAATCGTCCGAAAAATTTTAAAACTACATTTCTAATTAGATTTCATGAAAATAATATTATTTAAACAAAATTTACATTTTTTTATAAAGAAATAAAAAAGTTACAGCAGTTTTAGTTTGATTTTTAAGAAAAACGTTTTTTTGGTATAATTTTAAAAATAATCGACCGAAAAATTTTAAAACTACATTTCTAATTAGATTTCATGAAAATAAAATTATTTAAACAAAATTTACATTTTTTTATAAAGAAATAAAAAAGTTACAGCAGTTTTTGTTTGATTTTTAAGAAAAACGCATTATTTCTAAAAAATAACGTTTTTTTGATATAATTTTAAAAGTAATCGTCCGAAAAATTTTAAAACTACATTTCTAATTAGATTTCATGAAAATAAAATTATTTAAACAAAATTTACATTTTTTTATAAAGAAATAAAAAAGTTTCTGCAGTTTTTGTGTGATTTTTAAGAAAAACGTTTTTTTGGTATAATTTTAAAAATAATCGACCGAAAAATTTTAAAACTACATTTCTAATTAGATTTCATGAAAATAAAATTATTTAAACAAAATTTACATTTTTTTATAAAGAAATAAAAAAGTTACAGCAGTTTTTGTTTGATTTTTAAGAAAAACGCATTATTTCTAAAAAATAACGTTTTTTTGATATAATTTTAAAAGTAATCGTCTGAAAAATTTTAAAACTACATTTCTAATTAGATTTCATGAAAATAATATTATTTAAACAAAATTTACATTTTTTTATAAAGAAATAAAAAAGTTACAGCAGTTTTAGTTTGATTTTTAAGAAAAACGTTTTTTTGGTATAATTTTAAAAATAATCGACCGAAAAATTTTAAAACTACATTTCTAATTAGATTTCATGAAAATAAAATTATTTAAACAAAATTTACATTTTTTTATAAAGAAATAAAAAAGTTACAGCAGTTTTTGTTTGATTTTTAAGAAAAACGCATTATTTCTAAAAAATAACGTTTTTTTGATATAATTTTAAAAGTAATCGTCCGAAAAATTTTAAAACTACATTTCTAATTAGATTTCATGAAAATAATATTATTTAAACAAAATTTACATTTTTTTATAAAGAAATAAAAAAGTTACAGCAGTTTTAGTTTGATTTTTAAGAAAAACGTTTTTTTGGTATAATTTTAAAAATAATCGACCGAAAAATTTTAAAACTACATTTCTAATTAGATTTCATGAAAATAAAATTATTTAAACAAAATTTACATTTTTTTATAAAGAAATAAAAAAGTTACAGCAGTTTTTGTTTGATTTTTAAGAAAAACGCATTATTTCTAAAAAATAACGTTTTTTTGATATAATTTTAAAAGTAATCGTCCGAAAAATTTTAAAACTACATTTCTAATTAGATTTCATGAAAATAATATTATTTAAACAAAATTTACATTTTTTTATAAAGAAATAAAAAAGTTACAGCAGTTTTTGTTTGATTTTTAAGAAAAACGAATTATTTCTAAAAAATAACGTTTTTTTGATATAATTTTAAAAGTAATCGTCCGAAAAATTTTAAAACTACATTTCTAATTAGATTTCATGAAAATAATATTATTTAAACAAAATTTACATTTTTTTATAAAGAAATAAAAAAGTTTCTGCAGTTTTTGTGTGATTTTTAAGAAAAACGTTTTTTTGGTATAATTTTAAAAATAATCGACCGAAAAATTTTAAAACTACATTTCTAATTAGATTTCATGAAAATAAAATTATTTAAACAAAATTTACATTTTTTTATAAAGAAATAAAAAAGTTACAGCAGTTTTTGTTTGATTTTTAAGAAAAACGCATTATTTCTAAAAAATAACGTTTTTTTGATATAATTTTAAAAGTAATCGTCCGAAAAATTTTAAAACTACATTTCTAATTAGATTTCATGAAAATAATATTATTTAAACAAAATTTACATTTTTTTATAAAGAAATAAAAAAGTTTCTGCAGTTTTTGTGTGATTTTTAAGAAAAACGTTTTTTTGGTATAATTTTAAAAATAATCGACCGAAAAATTTTAAAACTACATTTCTAATTAGATTTCATGAAAATAAAATTATTTAAACAAAATTTACATTTTTTTATAAAGAAATAAAAAAGTTACAGCAGTTTTTGTTTGATTTTTAAGAAAAACGCATTATTTCCAAAAAATAACGTTTTTTTGATATAATTTTAAAAGTAATCGTCCGAAAAATTTTAAAACTACATTTCTAATTAGATTTCATGAAAATAATATTATTTAAACAAAATTTACATTTTTTTATAAAGAAATAAAAAAGTTTCTGCAGTTTTTGTGTGATTTTTAAGAAAAACGTTTTTTTGGTATAATTTTAAAAATAATCGACCGAAAAATTTTAAAACTACATTTCTAATTAGATTTCATGAAAATAAAATTATTTAAACAAAATTTACATTTTTTTATAAAGAAATAAAAAAGTTACAGCAGTTTTTGTTTGATTTTTAAGAAAAACGCATTATTTCTAAAAAATAATGTTTTTTTGATATAATTTTAAAAGTAATCGTCCGAAAAATTTTAAAACTACATTTCTAATTAGATTTCATGAAAATAAAATTATTTAAACAAAATTTACATTTTTTTATAAAGAAATAAAAAAGTTTCTGCAGTTTTTGTGTGATTTTTAAGAAAAACGTTTTTTTTGGTATAATTTTAAAAATAATCGACCGAAAAATTTTAAAACTACATTTCTAATTAGATTTCATGAAAATAAAATTATTTAAACAAAATTTACATTTTTTTATAAAGAAATAAAAAAGTTACAGCAGTTTTTGTTTGATTTTTAAGAAAAACGCATTATTTCTAAAAAATAACGTTTTTTTGATATAATTTTAAAAGTAATCGTCCGAAAAATTTTAAAACTACATTTCTAATTAGATTTAATGAAAATAATATTATTTAAACAAAATTTACATTTTTTTATAAAGAAATAAAAAAGTTACAGCAGTTTTAGTTTGATTTTTAAGAAAAACGTTTTTTTGGTATAATTTTAAAAATAATCGACCGAAAAATTTTAAAACTACATTTCTAATTAGATTTCATGAAAATAAAATTATTTAAACAAAATTTACATTTTTTTATAAAGAAATAAAAAAGTTACAGCAGTTTTTGTTTGATTTTTAAGAAAAACGCATTATTTCTAAAAAATAACGTTTTTTTGATATAATTTTAAAAGTAATCGTCCGAAAAATTTTAAAACTACATTTCTAATTAGATTTCATGAAAATAAAATTATTTAAACAAAATTTACATTTTTTTATAAAGAAATAAAAAAGTTTCTGCAGTTTTTGTGTGATTTTTAAGAAAAACGTTTTTTTGGTATAATTTTAAAAATAATCGACTGAAAAATTTTAAAACTACATTTCTAATTAGATTTCATGAAAATAAAATTATTTAAACAAAATTTACATTTTTTATAAAGAAATAAAAAAGTTACAGCAGTTTTTGTTTGATTTTTAAGAAAAACGCATTATTTCTAAAAAATAACGTTTTTTTGATATAATTTTAAAAGTAATCGTCCGAAAAATTTTAAAACTACATTTCTAATTAGATTTCATGAAAATAATATTATTTAAACAAAATTTACATTTTTTTATAAAGAAATAAAAAAGTTACAGCAGTTTTAGTTTGATTTTTAAGAAAAACGTTTTTTTGGTATAATTTTAAAAATAATCGACCGAAAAATTTTAAAACTACATTTCTAATTAGATTTTATGAAAATAAAATTATTTAAACAAAATTTACATTTTTTTATAAAGAAATAAAAAAGTTACAGCAGTTTTTGTTTGATTTTTAAGAAAAACGCATTATTTCTAAAAAATAACGTTTTTTTGATATAATTTTAAAAGTAATCGTCCGAAAAATTTTAAAACTACATTTCTAATTAGATTTCATGAAAATAAAATTATTTAAACAAAATTTGCATTTTTATATAAAGAAATAAAAAAGTTTCTGCAGTTTTTGTGTGATTTTTAAGAAAAACGTTTTTTTGGTATAATTTTAAAAATAATCGACCGAAAAATTTTAAAACTACATTTCTAATTAGATTTCATGAAAATAAAATTATTTAAACAAAATTTACATTTTTTTATAAAGAAATAAAAAAGTTACAGCAGTTTTTGTTTGATTTTTAAGAAAAACGCATTATTTCTAAAAAATAACGTTTTTTTGATATAATTTTAAAAGTAATCGTCCGAAAAATTTTAAAACTACATTTCTAATTAGATTTCATGAAAATAATATTATTTAAACAAAATTTACATTTTTTTATAAAGAAATAAAAAAGTTACAGCAGTTTTAGTTTGATTTTTAAGAAAAACGTTTTTTTGGTATAATTTTAAAAATAATCGACCGAAAAATTTTAAAACTACATTTCTAATTAGATTTCATGAAAATAAAATTATTTAAACAAAATTTACATTTTTTTATAAAGAAATAAAAAAGTTACAGCAGTTTTTGTTTGATTTTTAAGAAAAACGCATTATTTCTAAAAAAATAACGTTTTTTTGATATAATTTTAAAAGTAATCGTCCGAAAAATTTTAAAACTACATTTCTAATTAGATTTCATGAAAATAATATTATTTAAACAAAATTTACATTTTTTTATAAAGAAATAAAAAAGTTACAGCAGTTTTAGTTTGATTTTTAAGAAAAACGTTTTTTTGGTATAATTTTAAAAATAATCGCCCGAAAAATTTTAAAACTACATTTCTAATTAGATTTCATGAAAATAAAATTATTTAAACAAAATTTACATTTTTTATAAAGAAATAAAAAAGTTACAGCAGTTTTTGTTTGATTTTTAAGAAAAACGCATTATTTCTAAAAAATAACGTTTTTTTGATATAATTTTAAAAGTAATCGTCCGAAAAATTTTAAAACTACATTTCTAATTAGATTTCATGAAAATAATATTATTTAAACAAAATTTACATTTTTTTATAAAGAAATAAAAAAGTTACAGCAGTTTTAGTTTGATTTTTAAGAAAAACGTTTTTTTGGTATAATTTTAAAAATAATCGACCGAAAAATTTTAAAACTACATTTCTAATTAGATTTCATGAAAATAAAATTATTTAAACAAAATTTACATTTTTTTATAAAGAAATAAAAAAGTTACAGCAGTTTTTGTTTGATTTTTAAGAAAAACGCATTATTTCTAAAAAATAACGTTTTTTTGATATAATTTTAAAAGTAATCGTCCGAAAAATTTTAAAACTACATTTCTAATTAGATTTCATGAAAATAAAATTATTTAAACAAAATTTACATTTTTTTATAAAGAAATAAAAAAGTTTCTGCAGTTTTTGTGTGATTTTTAAGAAAAACGTTTTTTTGGTATAATTTTAAAAATAATCGACCGAAAAATTTTAAAACTACATTTCTAATTAGATTTCATGAAAATAAAATTATTTAAACAAAATTTACATTTTTTTATAAAGAAATAAAAAAGTTACAGCAGTTTTTGTTTGATTTTTAAGAAAAACGCATTATTTCTAAAAAATAACGTTTTTTTGATATAATTTTAAAAGTAATCGTCCGAAAAATTTTAAAACTACATTTCTAATTAGATTTCATGAAAATAAAATTATTTAAACAAAATTTACATTTTTTTATAAAGAAATAAAAAAGTTTCTGCAGTTTTTGTGTGATTTTTAAGAAAAACGTTTTTTTGGTATAATTTTAAAAATAATCGACCGAAAAATTTTAAAACTACATTTCTAATTAGATTTCATGAAAATAAAATTATTTAAACAAAATTTACATTTTTTATAAAGAAATAAAAAAGTTACAGCAGTTTTTGTTTGATTTTTAAGAAAAACGCATTATTTCTAAAAAATAACGTTTTTTAGATATAATTTTAAAAGTAATCGTCCGAAAAATTTTAAAACTACATTTCTAATTAGATTTCATGAAAATAATATTATTTAAACAAAATTTACATTTTTTTATAAAGAAATAAAAAAGTTACAGCAGTTTTAGTTTGATTTTTAAGAAAAACGTTTTTTTGGTATAATTTTAAAAATAATCGACCGAAAAATTTTAAAACTACATTTCTAATTAGATTTTATGAAAATAAAATTATTTAAACAAAATTTACATTTTTTTATAAAGAAATAAAAAAGTTACAGCAGTTTTTGTTTGATTTTTAAGAAAAACGCATTATTTCTAAAAAATAACGTTTTTTTGATATAATTTTAAAAGTAATCGTCTGAAAAATTTTAAAACTACATTTCTAATTAGATTTCATGAAAATAAAATTATTTAAACAAAATTTACATTTTTTTATAAAGAAATAAAAAAGTTTCTGCAGTTTTTGTGTGATTTTTAAGAAAAACGTTTTTTTGGTATAATTTTAAAAATAATCGACCGAAAAATTTTAAAACTACATTTCTAATTAGATTTCATGAAAATAAAATTATTTAAACAAAATTTACATTTTTTTATAAAGAAATAAAAAAGTTACAGCAGTTTTTGTTTGATTTTTAAGAAAAACGCATTATTTCTAAAAAATAACGTTTTTTTGATATAATTTTAAAAGTAATCGTCCGAAAAATTTTAAAACTACATTTCTAATTAGATTTCATGTAAATAATATTATTTAAACAAAATTTACATTTTTTTATAAAGAAATAAAAAAGTTACAGCAGTTTTAGTTTGATTTTTAAGAAAAACGTTTTTTTGGTATAATTTTAAAAATAATCGACCGAAAAATTTTAAAACTACATTTCTAATTAGATTTCATGAAAATAAAATTATTTAAACAAAATTTACATTTTTTTATAAAGAAATAAAAAAGTTACAGCAGTTTTTGTTTGATTTTTAAGAAAAACGCATTATTTCTAAAAAATAACGTTTTTTTGATATAATTTTAAAAGTAATCGTCCGAAAAATTTTAAAACTACATTTCTAATTAGATTTCATGAAAATAATATTATTTAAACAAAATTTACATTTTTTTAAAAAGAAATAAAAAAGTTACAGCAGTTTTTGTTTGATTTTTAAGAAAAACGCATTATTTCTAAAAAATAACGTTTTTTGATATAATTTTAAAAGTAATCGTCCGAAAAATTTTAAAACTACATTTCTAATTAGATTTCATGAAAATAATATTATTTAAACAAAATTTACATTTTTTTATAAAGAAATTAAAAAGTTACAGCAGTTTTAGTTTGATTTTTAAGAAAAACGTTTTTTTGGTATAATTTTAAAAATAATCGACCGAAAAATTTTAAAACTACATTTCTAATTAGATTTCATGAAAATAAAATTATTTAAACAAAATTTACATTTTTTTATAAAGAAATAAAAAAGTTACAGCAGTTTTTGTTTGATTTTTAAGAAAAACGCATTATTTCTAAAAAATAACGTTTTTTTGATATAATTTTAAAAGTAATCGTCCGAAAAATTTTAAAACTACATTTCTAATTAGATTTCATGAAAATCAAATTATTTAAACAAAATTTACATTTTTTTATAAAGAAATAAAAAAGTTTCTGCAGTTTTTGTGTGATTTTTAAGAAAAACGTTTTTTTGGTATAATTTTAAAAATAATCGACCGAAAAATTTTAAAACTACATTTCTAATTAGATTTCATGAAAATAAAATTATTTAAACAAAATTTACATTTTTTTATAAAGAAATAAAAAAGTTACAGCAGTTTTTGTTTGATTTTTAAGAAAAACGCATTATTTCTAAAAAATAACGTTTTTTTGATATAATTTTAAAAGTAATCGTCCGAAAAATTTTAAAACTACATTTCTAATTAGATTTCATGAAAATAATATTATTTAAACAAAATTTACATTTTTTTATAAAGAAATAAAAAAGTTATAGCAGTTTTAGTTTGATTTTTAAGAAAAACGTTTTTTTGGTATAATTTTAAAAATAATCGACCGAAAAATTTTAAAACTACATTTCTAATTAGATTTCATGAAAATAAAATTATTTAAACAAAATTTACATTTTTTTATAAAGAAATAAAAAAGTTACAGCAGTTTTTGTTTGATTTTTAAGAAAAACGCATTATTTCTAAAAAATAACGTTTTTTTGATATAATTTTAAAAGTAATCGTCCGAAAAATTTTAAAACTACATTTCTAATTAGATTTCATGAAAATAAAATTATTTAATTAAAATTTACATTTTTTTATAAAGAAATAAAAAAGTTTCTGCAGTTTTTGTGTGATTTTTAAGAAAAATGTTTTTTTGGTATAATTTTAAAAATAATCGACCGAAAAATTTTAAAACTACATTTCTAATTAGATTTCATGAAAATAAAATTATTTAAACAAAATTTACATTTTTTTATAAAGAAATAAAAAAGTTACAGCAGTTTTTGTTTGATTTTTAAGAAAAACGCATTATTTCTAAAAAATAACGTTTTTTTGATATAATTTTAAAAGTAATCGTCCGAAAAATTTTAAAACTACATTTCTAATTAGATTTCATGAAAATAATATTATTTAAACAAAATTTACATTTTTTTATAAAGAAATAAAAAAGTTACAGCAGTTTTAGTTTGATTTTTAAGAAAAACGTTTTTTTGGTATAATTTTAAAAATAATCGACCGAAAAATTTTAAAACTACATTTCTAATTAGATTTTATGAAAATAAAATTATTTAAACAAAATTTACATTTTTTTATAAAGAAATAAAAAAGTTACAGCAGTTTTTGTTTGATTTTTAAGAAAAACGCATTATTTCTAAAAAATAACGTTTTTTTGATATAATTTTAAAAGTAATCGTCCGAAAAATTTTAAAACTACATTTCTAATTAGATTTCATGAAAATAATATTATTTAAACAAAATTTACATTTTTTTAAAAAGAAATAAAAAAGTTACAGCAGTTTTTGTTTGATTTTTAAGAAAAACGCATTATTTCTAAAAAATAACGTTTTTTTGATATAATTTTAAAAGTAATCGTCCGAAAAATTTTAAAACTACATTTCTAATTAGATTTCATGAAAATAATATTATTTAAACAAAATTTACATTTTTTTATAAAGAAATTAAAAAGTTACAGCAGTTTTAGTTTGATTTTTAAGAAAAACGTTTTTTTGGTATAATTTTAAAAATAATCGACTGAAAAATTTTAAAACTACATTTCTAATTAGATTTCATGAAAATAAAATTATTTAAACAAAATTTACATTTTTTTATAAAGAAATAAAAAAGTTACAGCAGTTTTTGTTTGATTTTTAAGAAAAACGCATTATTTCTAAAAAATAACGTTTTTTTGATATAATTTTAAAAGTAATCGTCCGAAAAATTTTAAAACTACATTTCTAATTAGATTTCATGAAAATAATATTATTTAAACAAAATTTACATTTTTTTATAAAGAAATAAAAAAGTTTCTGCAGTTTTTGTGTGATTTTTAAGAAAAACGTTTTTTTGGTATAATTTTAAAAATAATCGACCGAAAAATTTTAAAACTACATTTCTAATTAGATTTCATGAAAATAAAATTATTTAAACAAAATTTACATTTTTTTATAAAGAAATAAAAAAGTTACAGCAGTTTTTGTTTGATTTTTAAGAAAAACGCATTATTTCTAAAAAATAACGTTTTTTTGATATAATTTTAAAAGTAATCGTCCGAAAAATTTTAAAACTACATTTCTAATTAGATTTCATGAAAATAAAATTATTTAAACAAAATTTACATTTTTTTATAAAGAAATAAAAAAGTTTCTGCAGTTTTTGTGTGATTTTTAAGAAAAACGTTTTTTTGGTATAATTTTAAAAATAATCGACCGAAAAATTTTAAAACTACATTTCTAATTAGATTTCATGAAAATAAAATTATTTAAACAAAATTTACATTTTTTTATAAAGAAATAAAAAAGTTACAGCAGTTTTTGTTTGATTTTTAAGAAAAACGCATTATTTCTAAAAAATAACGTTTTTTTGATATAATTTTAAAAGTAATCGTCCGAAAAATTTTAAAACTACATTTCTAATTAGATTTCATGAAAATAATATTATTTAAACAAAATTTACATTTTTTTATAAAGAAATAAAAAAGTTATAGCAGTTTTAGTTTGATTTTTAAGAAAAACGTTTTTTTGGTATAATTTTAAAAATAATCGACCGAAAAATTTTAAAACTACATTTCTAATTAGATTTCATGAAAATAAAATTATTTAAACAAAATTTACATTTTTTTATAAAGAAATAAAAAAGTTACAGCAGTTTTTGTTTGATTTTTAAGAAAAACGCATTATTTCTAAAAAATAACGTTTTTTTGATATAATTTTAAAAGTAATCGTCCGAAAAATTTTAAAACTACATTTCTAATTAGATTTCATGAAAATAAAATTATTTAATTAAAATTTACATTTTTTTATAAAGAAATAAAAAAGTTTCTGCAGTTTTTGTGTGATTTTTAAGAAAAATGTTTTTTTGGTATAATTTTAAAAATAATCGACCGAAAAATTTTAAAACTACATTTCTAATTAGATTTCATGAAAATAAAATTATTTAAACAAAATTTACATTTTTTTATAAAGAAATAAAAAAGTTACAGCAGTTTTTGTTTGATTTTTAAGAAAAACGCATTATTTCTAAAAAATAACGTTTTTTTGATATAATTTTAAAAGTAATCGTCCGAAAAATTTTAAAACTACATTTCTAATTAGATTTCATGAAAATAATATTATTTAAACAAAATTTACATTTTTTTATAAAGAAATAAAAAAGTTACAGCAGTTTTAGTTTGATTTTTAAGAAAAACGTTTTTTTGGTATAATTTTAAAAATAATCGACCGAAAAATTTTAAAACTACATTTCTAATTAGATTTTATGAAAATAAAATTATTTAAACAAAATTTACATTTTTTTATAAAGAAATAAAAAAGTTACAGCAGTTTTTGTTTGATTTTTAAGAAAAACGCATTATTTCTAAAAAATAACGTTTTTTTGATATAATTTTAAAAGTAATCGTCCGAAAAATTTTAAAACTACATTTCTAATTAGATTTCATGAAAATAATATTATTTAAACAAAATTTACATTTTTTTATAAAGAAATAAAAAAGTTACAGCAGTTTTAGTTTGATTTTTAAGAAAAACGTTTTTTTGGTATAATTTTAAAAATAATCGACCGAAAAATTTTAAAACTACATTTCTAATTAGATTTCATGAAAATAAAATTATTTAAACAAAATTTACATTTTTTTATAAAGAAATAAAAAAGTTACAGCAGTTTTTGTTTGATTTTTAAGAAAAACGCATTATTTCTAAAAAATAACGTTTTTTTGATATAATTTTAAAAGTAATCGTCCGAAAAATTTTAAAACTACATTTCTAATTAGATTTCATGAAAATAAAATTATTTAAACAAAATTTACATTTTTTTATAAAGAAATAAAAAAGTTTCTGCAGTTTTTGTGTGATTTTTAAGAAAAACGTTTTTTTGGTATAATTTTAAAAATAATCGACCGAAAAATTTTAAAACTACATTTCTAATTAGATTTCATGAAAATAAAATTATTTAAACAAAATTTACATTTTTTTATAAAGAAATAAAAAAGTTACAGCAGTTTTTGTTTGATTTTTAAGAAAAACGCATTATTTCTAAAAAATAACGTTTTTTTGATATAATTTTAAAAGTAATCGTCCGGAAAATTTTAAAACTACATTTCTAATTAGATTTCATGAAAATAATATTATTTAAACAAAATTTACATTTTTTTATAAAGAAATAAAAAAGTTACAGCAGTTTTAGTTTGATTTTTAAGAAAAACGTTTTTTTGGTATAATTTTAAAAATAATCGACCGAAAAATTTTAAAACTACATTTCTAATTAGATTTCATGAAAATAAAATTATTTAAACAAAATTTACATTTTTTTATAAAGAAATAAAAAAGTTACAGCAGTTTTTGTTTGATTTTTAAGAAAAACGCATTATTTCTAAAAAATAACGTATTTTTGATATAATTTTAAAAGTAATCGTCCGAAAAATTTTAAAACTACATTTCTAATTAGATTTCATGAAAATAATATTATTTAAACAAAATTTACATTTTTTTATAAAGAAATAAAAAAGTTACAGCAGTTTTAGTTTGATTTTTAAGAAAAACGTTTTTTTGGTATAATTTTAAAAATAATCGACCGAAAAATTTTAAAACTACATTTCTAATTAGATTTCATGAAAATAAAATTATTTAAACAAAATTTACATTTTTTTATAAAGAAATAAAAAAGTTACAGCAGTTTTTGTTTGATTTTTAAGAAAAACGCATTATTTCTAAAAAATAACGTTTTTTTGATATAATTTTAAAAGTAATCGTCCGAAAAATTTTAAAACTACATTTCTAATTAGATTTCATGAAAATAATATTATTTAAACAAAATTTACATTTTTTTATAAAGAAATAAAAAAGTTACAGCAGTTTTAGTTTGATTTTTAAGAAAAACGTTTTTTTGGTATAATTTTAAAAATAATCGACCGAAAAATTTTAAAACTACATTTCTAATTAGATTTCATGAAAATAAAATTATTTAAACAAAATTTACATTTTTTTATAAAGAAATAAAAAAGTTACAGCAGTTTTTGTTTGATTTTTAAGAAAAACGCATTATTTCTAAAAAATAACGTTTTTTTGATATAATTTTAAAAGTAATCGTCCGAAAAATTTTAAAACTACATTTCTAATTAGATTTCATGAAAATAATATTATTTAAACAAAATTTACATTTTTTTATAAAGAAATAAAAAAGTTACAGCAGTTTTAGTTTGATTTTTAAGAAAAACGTTTTTTTGGTATAATTTTAAAAATAATCGACCGAAAAATTTTAAAACTACATTTCTAATTAGATTTCATGAAAATAAAATTATTTAAACAAAATTTACTTTTTTTTATAAAGAAATAAAAAAGTTACAGCAGTTTTTGTTTGATTTTTAAGAAAAACGCATTATTTCTAAAAAATAACGTTTTTTTGATATAATTTTAAAAGTAATCGTCCGAAAAATTTTAAAACTACATTTCTAATTAGATTTCATGAAAATAAAATTATTTAAACAAAATTTGCATTTTTATATAAAGAAATAAAAAAGTTTCTGCAGTTTTTGTGTGATTTTTAAGAAAAAGGTTTTTTTGGTATAATTTTAAAAATAATCGACCGAAAAATTTTAAAACTACATTTCTAATTAGATTTCATGAAAATAAAATTATTTAAACAAAATTTACATTTTTTTATAAAGAAATAAAAAAGTTACAGCAGTTTTTGTTTGATTTTTAAGAAAAACGCATTATTTCTAAAAAATAACGTTTTTTTGATATAATTTTAAAAGTAATCGTCCGAAAAATTTTAAAACTACATTTCTAATTAGATTTCATGAAAATAATATTATTTAAACAAAATTTACATTTTTTTATAAAGAAATAAAAAAGTTACAGCAGTTTTAGTTTGATTGTTAAGAAAAACGTTTTTTTGGTATAATTTTAAAAATAATCGACCGAAAAATTTTAAAACTACATTTCTAATTAGATTTCATGAAAATAAAATTATTTAAACAAAATTTACATTTTTTTATAAAGAAATAAAAAAGTTACAGCAGTTTTTGTTTGATTTTTAAGAAAAACGCATTATTTCTAAAAAATAACGTTTTTTTGATATAATTTTAAAAGCAATCGTCCGAAAAATTTTAAAACTACATTTCTAATTAGATTTCATGAAAATAATATTATTTAAACAAAATTTACATTTTTTTATAAAGAAATAAAAAAGTTTCTGCAGTTTTTGTGTGATTTTTAAGAAAAACGTTTTTTTGGTATAATTTTAAAAATAATCGACCGAAAAATTTTAAAACTACATTTCTAATTAGATTTCATGAAAATAAAATTATTTAAACAAAATTTACATTTTTTTATAAAGAAATAAAAAAGTTACAGCAGTTTTTGTTTGATTTTTAAGAAAAACGCATTATTTCTAAAAAATAACGTTTTTTTGATATAATTTTAAAAGTAATCGTCCGAAAAATTTTAAAACTACATTTCTAATTAGATTTCATGAAAATAATATTATTTAAACAAAATTTACATTTTTTTATAAAGAAATAAAAAAGTTACAGCAGTTTTAGTTTGATTTTTAAGAAAAACGTTTTTTTGGTATAATTTTAAAAATAATCGACCGAAAAATTTTAAAACTACATTTCTAATTAGATTTCATGAAAATAAAATTATTTAAACAAAATTTACATTTTTTTATAAAGAAATAAAAAAGTTACAGCAGTTTTTGTTTGATTTTTAAGAAAAACGCATTATTTCTAAAAAATAACGTTTTTTTGATATAATTTTAAAAGTAATCGTCCGAAAAATTTTAAAACTACATTTCTAATTAGATTTCATGAAAATAATATTATTTAAACAAAATTTACATTTTTTTATAAAGAAATAAAAAAGTTACAGCAGTTTTAGTTTGATTTTTAAGAAAAACGTTTTTTTGGTATAATTTTAAAAATAATCGACCGAAAAATTTTAAAACTACATTTCTAATTAGATTTCATGAAAATAAAATTATTTAAACAAAATTTACATTTTTTTATAAAGAAATAAAAAAGTTACAGCAGTTTTTGTTTGATTTTTAAGAAAAACGCATTATTTCTAAAAAATAACGTTTTTTTGATATAATTTTAAAAGTAATCGTCCGAAAAATTTTAAAACTACATTTCTAAATAGATTTCATGAAAATAATATTATTTAAACAAAATTTACATTTTTTTATAAAGAAATAAAAAAGTTACAGCAGTTTTAGTTTGATTTTTAAGAAAAACGTTTTTTTGGTATAATTTTAAAAATAATCGACCGAAAAATTTTAAAACTACATTTCTAATTAGATTTCATGAAAATAATATTATTTAAACAAAATTTACATTTTTTTATAAAGAAATAAAAAAGTTACAGCAGTTTTAGTTTGATTTTTAAGAAAAACGTTTTTTTGGTATAATTTTAAAAATAATCGACCGAAAAATTTTAAAACTACATTTCTAATTAGATTTCATGAAAATAAAATTATTTAAACAAAATTTACATTTTTTTATAAAGAAATAAAAAAGTTACAGCAGTTTTTGTTTGATTTTTAAGAAAAACGCATTATTTCTAAAAAATAACGTTTTTTTTGATATAATTTTAAAAGTAATCGTCCGAAAAATTTTAAAACTACATTTCTAATTAGATTTCATGAAAATAATATTATTTAAACAAAATTTACATTTTTTTATAAAGAAATAAAAAAGTTTCTGCAGTTTTTGTGTCATTTTTAAGAAAAACGTTTTTTTGGTATAATTTTAAAAATAATCGACCGATTAATTTTAAAACTACATTTCTAATTAGATTTCATGAAAATAAAATTATTTAAACAAAATTTACATTTTTTTATAAAGAAATAAAAAAGTTACAGCAGTTTTTGTTTGATTTTTAAGAAAAACGCATTATTTCTAAAAAATAACGTTTTTTTGATATAATTTTAAAAGTAATCGTCCGAAAAATTTTAAAACTACATTTCTAATTAGATTTCATGAAAATAATATTATTTAAACAAAATTTACATTTTTTTATAAAGAAATAAAAAAATTACAGCAGTTTTTGTTTGATTTTTAAGAAAAACGCATTATTTCTAAAAAATAACGTTTTTTTGATATAATTTTAAAAGTAATCGTCCGAAAAATTTTAAAACTACATTTCTAATTAGATTTCATGAAAATAATATTATTTAAACAAAATTTACATTTTTTTATAAAGAAATAAAAAAGTTTCTGCAGTTTTTGTGTGATTTTTAAGAAAAACGTTTTTTTGGTATAATTTTAAAAATAATCGACCGAAAAATTTTAAAACTACATTTCTAATTAGATTTCATGAAAATAATATTATTTAAACAAAATTTACATTTTTTTATAAAGAAATAAAAAAGTTTCTGCAGTTTTTGTGTCATTTTTAAGAAAAACGTTTTTTTGGTATAATTTTAAAAATAATCGACCGATTAATTTTAAAACTACATTTCTAATTAGATTTCATGAAAATAAAATTATTTAAACAAAATTTACATTTTTTTATAAAGAAATAAAAAAGTTACAGCAGTTTTTGTTTGATTTTTAAGAAAAACGCATTATTTCTAAAAAATAACGTTTTTTTGATATAATTTTAAAAGTAATCGTCCGAAAAATTTTAAAACTACATTTCTAATTAGATTTCATGAAAATAAAATTATTTAAACAAAATTTACATTTTTTTATAAAGAAATAAAAAAGTTTCTGCAGTTTTTGTGTGATTTTTAAGAAAAACGTTTTTTTGGTATAATTTTAAAAATAATCGACCGAAAAATTTTAAAACTACATTTCTAATTAGATTTCGTGAAAATAAAATTATTTAAACAAAATTTACATTTTTTTATAAAGAAATAAAAAAGTTACAGCAGTTTTTGTTTGATTTTTAAGAAAAACGCATTATTTCTAAAAAATAACGTTTTTTTGATATAATTTTAAAAGTAATCATCCGAAAAATTTTAAAACTACATTTCTAATTAGATTTCATGAAAATAATATTAGTTAAACAAAATTTACATTTTTTTATAAAGAAATAAAAAAGTTACAGCAGTTTTAGTTTGATTTTTAAGAAAAATGTTTTTTTGGTATAATTTTAAAAATAATCGACCGAAAAATTTTAAAACTACATTTCTAATTAGATTTCATGAAAATAAAATTATTTAAACAAAATTTACATTTTTTTATAAAGAAATAAAAAAGTTACAGCAGTTTTTGTTTGATTTTTAAGAAAAACGCATTATTTCTAAAAAATTACGTTTTTTTGATATAATTTTAAAAGTAATCGTCCGAAAAATTATAAAACTACATTTCTAATTAGATTTCATGAAAATAATATTATTTAAACAAAATTTACATTTTTTTATAAAGAAATAAAAAAGTTACAGCAGTTTTTGTTTGATTTTTAAGAAAAACGCATTATTTCTAAAAAATAACGTTTTTTTGATATAATTTTAAAAGTAATCGTCCGAAAAATTTTAAAACTACATTTCTAATTAGATTTCATGAAAATAATATTATTTAAACAAAATTTACATTTTTTTATAAAGAAATAAAAAAGTTACAGCAGTTTTAGTTTGATTTTTAAGAAAAACGTTTTTTTGGTATAATTTTAAAAATAATCGACCGAAAAATTTTAAAACTACATTTCTAATTAGATTTCATGAAAATAAATTTATTTAAACAAAATTTACATTTTTTTATAAAGAAATAAAAAAGTTACAGCAGTTTTTGTTTGATTTTTAAGAAAAACGCATTATTTCTAAAAAATAACGTTTTTTTGATATAATTTTAAAAGTAATCGTCCGAAAAATTTTAAAACTACATTTCTAATTAGATTTCATGAAAATAAAATTATTTAAACAAAATTTACATTTTTTTATAAAGAAATAAAAAAGTTACAGCAGTTTTTGTTTGATTTTTAAGAAAAACGCATTATTTCTAAAAAATAACGTTTTTTTGATATAATTTTAAAAGTAATCGTCCGAAAAATTTTAAAACTACATTTCTAATTAGATTTCATGAAAATAATATTATTTAAACAAAATTTACATTTTTTTATAAAGAAATAAAAAAGTTTCTGCAGTTTTTGTGTGATTTTTAAGAAAAACGTTTTTTTGGTATAATTTTAAAAATAATCGACCGAAAAATTTTAAAACTACATTTCTAATTAGATTTCATGAAAATAAAATTATTTAAACAAAATTTACATTTTTTTATAAAGAAATAAAAAAGTTACAGCAGTTTTTGTTTGATTTTTAAGAAAAACGCATTATTTCTAAAAAATAACGTTTTTTTGATATAATTTTAAAAGTAATCGTCCGAAAAATTTTAAAACTACATTTCTAATTAGATTTCATAAAAATAATATTATTTAAACAAAATTTACATTTTTTTATAAAGAAATATAAAAGTTACAGCAGTTTTTGTTTGATTTTTAAGAAAAACGCATTATTTCTAAAAAATAACGTTTTTTTGATATAATTTTAAAAGTAATCGTCCGAAAAATTTTAAAACTACATTTCTAATTAGATTTCATGAAAATAAAATTATTTAAACAAAATTTACATTTTTTTATAAAGAAATAAAAAAGTTACAGCAGTTTTTGTTTGATTTTTAAGAAAAACGCATTATTTCTAAAAAATAACGTTTTTTTGATATAATTTTAAAAGTAATCGTCCGAAAAATTTTAAAACTACATTTCTAATTAGATTTCATGAAAATAATATTATTTAAACAAAATTTACATTTTTTTATAAAGAAATATAAAAGTTACAGCAGTTTTTGTTTGATTTTTAAGAAAAACGCATTATTTCTAAAAAATAACGTTTTTTTGGTATAATTTTAAAAATAATCGACCGAAAAATTTTAAAACTACATTTCTAATTAGATTTCATGAAAATAAAATTATTTAAACAAAATTTACATTTTTTTATAAAGAAATAAAAAAGTTACAGCAGTTTTTGTTTGATTTTTAAGAAAAACGCATTATTTCTAAAAAATAACGTTTTTTTGATATAATTTTAAAAGTAATCGTCCGAAAAATTTTAAAACTACATTTCTAATTAGATTTCATGAAAATAATATTATTTAAACAAAATTTACATTTTTTTATAAAGAAATATAAAAGTTACAGCAGTTTTTGTTTGATTTTTAAGAAAAACGCATTATTTCTAAAAAATAACGTTTTTTTGGTATAATTTTAAAAATAATCGACCGAAAAATTTTAAAACTACATTTCTAATTAGATTTCATGAAAATAAAATTATTTAAACAAAATTTACATTTTTTTATAAAGAAATAAAAAAGTTACAGCAGTTTTTGTTTGATTTTTAAGAAAAACGCATTATTTCTAAAAAATAACGTTTTTTTGATATAATTTTAAAAGTAATCGTCCGAAAAATTTTAAAACTACATTTCTAATTAGATTTCATGAAAATAATATTATTTAAACAAAATTTACATTTTTTTATAAAGAAATATAAAAGTTACAGCAGTTTTTGTTTGATTTTTAAGAAAAACGCATTATTTCTAAAAAATAACGTTTTTTTGGTATAATTTTAAAAATAATCGACCGAAAAATTTTAAAACTACATTTCTAATTAGATTTCATGAAAATAAAATTATTTAAACAAAATTTACATTTTTTTATAAAGAAATAAAAAAGTTACAGCAGTTTTTGTTTGATTTTTAAGAAAAACGCATTATTTCTAAAAAATAACGTTTTTTTGATATAATTTTAAAAGTAATCGTCCGAAAAATTTTAAAACTACATTTCTAATTAGATTTCATGAAAATAATATTATTTAAACAAAATTTACATTTTTTTATAAAGAAATATAAAAGTTACAGCAGTTTTTGTTTGATTTTTAAGAAAAACGCATTATTTCTAAAAAATAACGTTTTTTTGGTATAATTTTAAAAATAATCGACCGAAAAATTTTAAAACTACATTTCTAATTAGATTTCATGAAAATAAAATTATTTAAACAAAATTTACATTTTTTTATAAAGAAATAAAAAAGTTACAGCAGTTTTTGTTTGATTTTTAAGAAAAACGCATTATTTCTAAAAAATAACGTTTTTTTGATATAATTTTAAAAGTAATCGTCCGAAAAATTTTAAAACTACATTTCTAATTAGATTTCATGAAAATAATATTATTTAAACAAAATTTACATTTTTTTATAAAGAAATATAAAAGTTACAGCAGTTTTTGTTTGATTTTTAAGAAAAACGCATTATTTCTAAAAAATAACGTTTTTTTGGTATAATTTTAAAAATAATCGACCGAAAAATTTTAAAACTACATTTCTAATTAGATTTCATGAAAATAAAATTATTTAAACAAAATTTACATTTTTTTATAAAGAAATAAAAAAGTTACAGCAGTTTTTGTTTGATTTTTAAGAAAAACGCATTATTTCTAAAAAATAACGTTTTTTTGATATAATTTTAAAAGTAATCGTCCGAAAAATTTTAAAACTACATTTCTAATTAGATTTCATGAAAATAATATTATTTAAACAAAATTTACATTTTTTTATAAAGAAATAAAAAAGTTACAGCAGTTTTTGTTTGATTTTTAAGAAAAACGCATTATTTCTAAAAAATAACGTTTTTTTGATATAATTTTAAAAGTAATCGTCCGAAAAATTTTAAAACTACATTTCTAATTAGATTTCATGAAAATAATATTATTTAAACAAAATTTACATTTTTATATAAATAAATAAAAAAGTTTCTGCAGTTTTTGTGTGATTTTTAAGAAAAACGTTTTTTTGGTATAATTTTAAAAATAATCGACCGAAAAATTTTAAAACTACATTTCTAATTAGATTTCATGAAAATAAAATTATTTAAACAAAATTTACATTTTTTTATAAAGAAATAAAAAAGTTACAGCAGTTTTTGTTTGATTTTTAAGAAAAACGCATTATTTCTAAAAAATAACGTTTTTTTGATATAATTTTAAAAGTAATCGTCCGAAAAATTTTAAAACTACATTTCTAATTAGATTTCATGAAAATAATATTATTTAAACAAAATTTACATTTTTTTATAAAGAAATAAAAAAGTTACAGCAGTTTTAGTTTGATTTTTAAGAAAAACGTTTTTTTGGTATAATTTTAAAAATAATCGACCGAAAAATTTTAAAACTACATTTCTAATTAGATTTCATGAAAATAAAATTATTTAAACAAAATTTACATTTTTTTATAAAGAAATAAAAAAGTTACAGCAGTTTTTGTTTGATTTTTAAGAAAAACGTTTTTTTGGTATAATTTTAAAAATAATCGACCGAAAAATTTTAAAACTACATTTCTAATTAGATTTCATGAAAATAAAATTATTTAAACAAAATTTACATTTTTTTATAAAGAAATAAAAAAGTTACAGCAGTTTTTGTTTGATTTTTAAGAAAAACGCATTATTTCTAAAAAATAACGTTTTTTTGATATAATTTTAAAAGTAATCGTCCGAAAAATTTTAAAACTACATTTCTAATTAGATTTCATGAAAATAATATTATTTAAACAAAATTTACATTTTTTTATAAAGAAATAAAAAAGTTACAGCAGTTTTAGTTTGATTTTTAAGAAAAACGTTTTTTTGGTATAATTTTAAAAATAATCAACCGAAAAATTTTAAAACTACATTTCTAATTAGATTTCATGAAAATAAAATTATTTAAACAAAATTTACATTTTTTTATAAAGAAATAAAAAAGTTACAGCAGTTTTAGTTTGATTTTTAAGAAAAACGTTTTTTTGGTATAATTTTAAAAATAATCGACCGAAAAATTTTAAAACTACATTTCTAATTAGATTTCATGAAAATAAAATTATTTAAACAAAATTTACATTTTTTTATAAAGAAATAAAAAAGTTACAGCAGTTTTTGTTTGATTTTTAAGAAAAACGCATTATTTCTAAAAAATAACGTTTTTTTGATATAATTTTAAAAGTAATCGTCCGAAAAATTTTAAAACTACATTTCTAATTAGATTTCATGAAAATAAAATTATTTAAACAAAATTTACATTTTTTTATAAAGAAATAAAAAAGTTTCTGCAGTTTTTGTGTGATTTTTAAGAAAAACGTTTTTTTGGTATAATTTTAAAAATAATCGACCGAAAAATTTTAAAACTACATTTCTAATTAGATTTCATGAAAATAAAATTATTTAAACAAAATTTACATTTTTTTATAAAGAAATAAAAAAGTTACAGCAGTTTTTGTTTGATTTTAAAGAAAAACGCATTATTTCTAAAAAATAACGTTTTTTTGATATAATTTTAAAAGTAATCGTCCGAAAAATTTTAAAACTACATTTCTAATTAGATTTCATGAAAATAATATTATTTAAACAAAATTTACATTTTTTTATAAAGAAATAAAAAAGTTACAGCAGTTTTAGTTTGATTTTTAAGAAAAACGTTTTTTTGGTATAATTTTAAAAATAATCGACCGAAAAATTTTAAAACTACATTTCTAATTAGATTTCATGAAAATAAAATTATTTAAACAAAATTTACATTTTTTTATAAAGAAATAAAAAAGTTACAGCAGTTTTTGTTTGATTTTTAAGAAAAACGCATTATTTCTAAAAAATAACGTTTTTTTGATATAATTTTAAAAGTAATCGTAAGAAAAATTTTAAAACTACATTTCTAATTAGATTTCATGAAAATAAAATTATTTAAACAAAATTTACATTTTTTTATAAAGAAATAAAAAAGTTTCTGCAGTTTTTGTGTGATTTTTAAGAAAAACGTTTTTTTGGTATAATTTTAAAAATAATTGACCGAAAAATTTTAAAACTACATTTCTAATTAGATTTCATGAAAATAAAATTATTTAAACAAAATTTACATTTTTTTATAAAGAAATAAAAAAGTTACAGCAGTTTTTGTTTGATTTTTAAGAAAAACGCATTATTTCTAAAAAATAACGTTTTTTTGATATAATTTTAAAAGTAATCGTCCGAAAAATTTTAAAACTACATTTCTAATTAGATTTCATGAAAATAATATTATTTAAACAAAATTTACATTTTTTTATAAAGAAATAAAAAAGTTACAGCAGTTTTAGTTTGATTTTTAAGAAAAACGTTTTTTTGGTATAATTTTAAAAATAATCGACCGAAAAATTTTAAAACTACATTTCTAATTAGATTTCATGAAAATAAAATTATTTAAACAAAATTTACATTTTTTTATAAAGAAATAAAAAAGTTACAGCAGTTTTTGTTTGATTTTTAAGAAAAACGCATTATTTCTAAAAAATAACGTTTTTTTGATATAATTTTAAAAGTAATCGTCCGAAAAATTTTAAAACTACATTTCTAATTAGATTTCATGAAAATAATATTATTTAAACAAAATTTACATTTTTTTATAAAGAAATAAAAAAGTTACAGCAGTTTTAGTTTGATTTTTAAGAAAAACGTTTTTTTGGTATAATTTTAAAAATAATCGACCGAAAAATTTTAAAACTACATTTCTAATTAGATTTCATGAAAATAAAATTATTTAAACAAAATTTACATTTTTTTATAAAGAAATAAAAAAGTTACAGCAGTATTTGTTTGATTTTTAAGAAAAACGCATTATTTCTAAAAAATAACGTTTTTTTGATATAATTTTAAAAGTAATCGTCCGAAAAATTTTAAAACTACATTTCTAATTAGATTTCATGAAAATAATATTATTTAAACAAAATTTACATTTTTTTATAAAGAAATAAAAAAGTTACAGCAGTTTTAGTTTGATTTTTAAGAAAAACGTTTTTTTGGTATAATTTTAAAAATAATCGACCGAAAAATTTTAAAACTACATTTCTAATAAGATTTCATGAAAATAAAATTATTTAAACAAAATTTACAATTTTTTATAAAGAAATAAAAAAGTTACAGCAGTTTTTGTTTGATTTTTAAGAAAAACGCATTATTTCTAAAAAATAACGTTTTTTTGATATAATTTTAAAAGTAATCGTCCGAAAAATTTTAAAACTACATTTCTAATTAGATTTCATGAAAATAATATTATTTAAACAAAATTTACATTTTTTTATAAAGAAATAAAAAAGTTACAGCAGTTTTAGTTTGATTTTTAAGAAAAACGTTTTTTTGGTATAATTTTAAAAATAATCGACCGAAAAATTTTAAAACTACATTTCTAATTAGATTTCATGAAAATAAAATTATTTAAACAAAATTTACATTTTTTTATAAAGAAATAAAAAAGTTACAGCAGTTTTTGTTTGATTTTTAAGAAAAACGCATTATTTCTAAAAAATAACGTTTTTTTGATATAATTTTAAAAGTAATCGTCCGAAAAATTTTAAAACTACATTTCTAATTAGATTTCATGAAAATAATATTATTTAAACAAAATTTACATTTTTTTATAAAGAAATAAAAAAGTTACAGCAGTTTTAGTTTGATTTTTAAGAAAAACGTTTTTTTGGTATAATTTTAAAAATAATCGACCGAAAAATTTTAAAACTACATTTCTAATTAGATTTCATGAAAATAAAATTATTTAAACAAAATTTACATTTTTTTATAAAGAAATAAAAAAGTTACAGCAGTTTTTGTTTGATTTTTAAGAAAAACGCATTATTTCTAAAAAATAACGTTTTTTTGATATAATTTTAAAAGTAATCGTCCGAAAAATTTTAAAACTACATTTCTAATTAGATTTCATGAAAATAATATTATTTAAACAAAATTTACATTTTTTTATAAAGAAATAAAAAAGTTACAGCAGTTTTAGTTTGATTTTTAAGAAAAACGTTTTTTTGGTATAATTTTAAAAATAATCGACCGAAAAATTTTAAAACTACATTTCTAATTAGATTTCATGAAAATAAAATTATTTAAACAAAATTTACATTTTTTTATAAAGAAATAAAAAAGTTACAGCAGTTTTTGTTTGATTTTTAAGAAAAACGCATTATTTCTAAAAAATAACGTTTTTTTGATATAATTTTAAAAGTAATCGTCCGAAAAATTTTAAAACTACATTTCTAATTAGATTTCATGAAAATAAAATTATTTAAACAAAATTTACATTTTTTTATAAAGAAATAAAAAAGTTTCTGCAGTTTTTGTGTGATTTTTAAGAAAAACGTTTTTTTGGTATAATTTTAAAAATAATCGACCGAAAAATTTTAAAACTACATTTCTAATTAGATTTCATGAAAATAAAATTATTTAAACAAAATTTACATTTTTTTATAAAGAAATAAAAAAGTTACAGCAGTTTTTGTTTGATTTTTAAGAAAAACGCATTATTTCTAAAAAATAACGTTTTTTTGATATAATTTTAAAAGTAATCGTCCGAAAAATTTTAAAACTACATTTCTAATTAGATTTCATGAAAATAATATTATTTAAACAAAATTTACATTTTTTTATAAAGAAATAAAAAAGTTACAGCAGTTTTAGTTTGATTTTTAAGAAAAACGTTTTTTTGGTATAATTTTAAAAATAATCGACCGAAAAATTTTAAAACTACATTTCTAATTAGATTTCATGAAAATAAAATTATTTAAACAAAATTTACATTTTTTTATAAAGAAATAAAAAAGTTACAGCAGTTTTTGTTTGATTTTTAAGAAAAACGCATTATTTCTAAAAAATAACGTTTTTTTGATATAATTTTAAAAGTAATCGTCCGAAAAATTTTAAAACTACATTTCTAATTAGATTTCATGAAAATAATATTATTTAAACAAAATTTACATTTTTTTAAAAAGAAATAAAAAAGTTACAGCAGTTTTTGTTTGATTTTTAAGAAAAACGCATTATTTCTAAAAAATAAATAAATAAATAAATACTTTATTACCCAACAGACTATTGTCCAATTACAAGGTAACATACAATTTCATAATAAGTATAACAAACAATTAATAACAAAAAAAGAAAAAAAAAATTACATTATATATAACAATGTGCAATATAAACATATAATAAACTTTTCGTAATATATATAAGACACAATATACAATTTACAGTATACAACAAAATAATATAGTGAAAATTTACTAAATTCTAAAGCATGTTTTGACATAGTTAAGCAATTAATTAAGTAACACTCACATGTGTTACTATGTGAGATCAAGAGGTGTACAATCATTCAGCTGTTTTTTAAAGTGATTAAAGCTCGATTGAAATATATCAACGTTATCTTGGCAATGGTGATAGCACTTTATCATTTTCGTTAAAGGAGAATTGGAATGATGCTCAGTTCGCGCAGTTTTATACATGAAAGTGAGACTATTTCGACACTCCAACCGCGGTACATGAAAATTGATTTTTGATAGCACATTTGTATCATCCATCATTCCATTCAGTATTTTGTACAAAAAGATTACCGAAAGGATGCAATGGTTCTGTTCAACCGACATATGTGAGAACTGGTTTAGCAAATTGTCGTATGACATGTTATAATCTGGATAAGTCTTATTGACTAAAAAGTACTTAAATTTTAGGAATTTTTTTTGCACACTTTCCAACATTTTTTTAAACTTTTCATAGGATGGCGACCAAACTTCCGCACAGTAGCTTAAACGACTATGTACATACGCACCATATAACGCATTTAGTGTGTCAATATTAGTAAAGTAGAACCTAGTCGTTCGAATTATAAACCCGAGCAATTTATAACACTCTCGCGACACGTTACACACATGACTATTGAAAGTCAATCGCTCGTCAAAGAGAATACCAAGATCTTTCACTTCTCGAACTCTTTCCAGTATATTTCCATTGATGGAGTACGGGTGTACGTATGGGTTTTTCTTCCTGGTGTAAGACATAATATAACATTTTTTATCATTTAGCGAGAGTTTATTATTCAAGCACCATCCCTCCAAATTTCTAATATCACTTTGAAGAATGAGACAGTCATCAAGGGATAATATCTTCCTAAAGATCTTCATGTCATCAGCATAGAGCTCCTTATCAGAAGAAATTACATTGCAGATATCGTTAATAAATATTAAGAATAGCATTGGACCTAGATTTGACCCTTGGGGCACTCCACTGCTTGCGGTATAAACACTCGATCTGACACCATTGTATTCAACCACCTGACATCTGTTTCCTAGATAGGATTTTAAGACTTGTACGATATTTCCATCGATACCAAATTCAATTAATTTTTTAATTAGGATTGTGTGATCCATTCGGTCGAATGCCTTGGCAAAGTCCACATATACAACATCGGCCTGTTCATTATTATCCATTGTTTCACTCAAGAACTCAGCGACATTCAGAAGGTTGGTTGTTGTTGACCTTTTGGCCACGAACCCATGTTGATAAGATGATATCTTGTGTTTAATTTGAAAGGAGATGTGATGTGTGAGAATAGATTCAAATACCTTACTGAAATTACTAAGAATCGAAATAGGTCTATAATTAATAACTTGATTTCTTTTGCCACTCTTAAATACTGGACAAACCCTGACATTTTTCCAAACATTAGGAAATATTCCAGTGCTTAGAATCAGATTAAAGATATACGTCATAGCAGAAGAAAGGGGGTGGGCACAATCCTTCAAAAAGAATGAAGGAATTAAGTCTAGCCCTTTGGTATGCTTATCCTTTAGTTGCTGACAGTGCTTTATTACAGTTTTTTCGTCAATTTTAAAGTTTCCTATAAAATCTTTGGAAGTGTTCAAATTATCAATTAAGGCCTGTTCATCGAGATAATTATTTTTAAAGAACTGAGCAAACGCATTAACAATATCCTCAGGGCAGTCCAAATCTATGCCGTCGAATGACATTTTTCCAGGTATTTCGGTATTATTCTTTAGCGTGTTGACATATGACCATACCTTCTTCGGGTCTTTTTTTATGTCTTGTTCGGCCTGCACTACATAAGTATTACGAGCAGATTTAATTAAACGTTTTACCTCTTTTCTGATCTCATCAAATGCCAATTTATCACATGGTTTATTTGTTTTTAAAAATTTTAAGCGCAGTTTGTTTTTTCGCTGAATTTGCCTTATCAGGTTGTTATCATACCAATCCGGATACCCTTTAGATTTGCATCCTGCGTTTGAAAGAGGTACATGCTGATCCAGTAAATTATATATTTTATCATAAAGAAATGTGCATGCTTCATTAACCTCCTTTATTTGGTGTAATGGCTTCCAATCAATATCACAAATGTTGTTATATAACTCTATGAAGTTAGCTTTTTTAAAGTTATAGCTTTTCTTTGAACCGTGAGCGAACTTCTGCTCTCTGGCATGATCTAATTTTAAATAAGTGGACAATGCAGGATGATAGGCGTCCTCCGGAACAAGCGCTTCATACTCGCGCTTAACATCAAGCTTCAAAGTACTGGATGAGAGAATCAGATCCAGTAATCTATCAAGAGAGTTATGTATATAATTATCTTGTTTAAGATCTAAGAGGTCACTAAAATTCCATAAAGAATTTATAAATGGTGAGTTTGTGTATTCTGGGCCAACACTTTCCTTATTAACTGAGCTGGCGTAATCTTTTATATTAAAATCTCCGATTATAATTACATTATCCTTGAAGGACAATTGATCTTCCAATATGCTAAATATCAGTTCGTATACATTGATGTCAGCGTTAGGTGGCAGGTAAACACAGGCAAAATATATGCTTTCATTTCTCAAATAGATCTTACAAAGTTGCAGTTCCACAGCTGTGGGAAGGTTTTGCGAAATAGTTATTGGTTCTGACTTATATTTATTATTGACTGCTATTAAAACACCGCCCCCCTTTTTACCTATCCTATCACATCTGTAAACGTTGTAATTAGCAGTAAAAAGCTCAGCGTTAAAAACGCCAGCCGTAAGCCATGTTTCCGTAAGCAAAATTATATCAAAATTATTTCCGGTAAGGTTGTTATAAAAGTCAGCTGTTTTGCTGTTAAGACCTCGAACGTTTTGGTAGTATATTATTGGATGTTCTAAATCGGACAAGTTCTGTTGGGTGCCTTTCAGTTTTTTTGAGGTTGAGTTCTAGCGATTTTAGGAACATTGTTTATATAGCGAATTCTTAAATCTGTTTCACCATTGCTCTCCCGTATACGAAGTTCATCAATTAATTGCTTAAACTCTCTTCTCTGTGTAATGGTTTTGTCAGATTGTACTTTAATTGATTTAGGTAAAGACTTCTTATTTCTCAATATTTTCAGGACCAAATCTGATGAGCACAACTTGACTTTTAAGGGCCTAGGATTATTTCCTGTTTGACCCAGTCTATACATGTGACCCGAATCAAAATTACCTATTATTGGCTCAAGTAGTTTTTTTACTGCAATATCATCATCACTTTTCTTCGCTTCACTTGTGGAGGCTGTTGACTCGCTAAGATTGTAGACCATAAGATTGCTTTCTCTTCTCTTTCTATCTTCGAGTTCACCAATAACATCAAAACTGGTTGGGTTGTTGATTGCTTGTTCTTGGTGCTGCACACCAGTTTCTAGCATAATAATTCTTTCTTCCAGTCTGGTAACGATGGTTTTAAGTTCTAAATTTTCCTTTTTTATTGCTATGTTATCAGCTTTTAACACGTCGATATTTTTAATAATCAGTTTAAGTTCATTAATAGATTCACTCTGAGCTTCGAGGCTAGATGTTAAATTAATTAAGGTAGTGTTAATAGCATTAAGCATTGTGTTGAGCTCAGCATTAGAGGAATCATTTTTGCCAAGGTTGAATTGAGTTAAGGTTTGTGATGTTTGAGGAAATGAACTCAATGATGAGGAATCACCATCACAGCAAATATACTCATCCTCGTTTATGTATTTTCCAGTTCGATAATAATTCGCACAGCTGGCATGAAATACCAATGAACACTGGGTGCATGTTACTCTGGAATTTATAACTTTCTTCTTGCATCTGGCGCAGTAGTGAGTTTCGTTACCCATTCTGCTAAATCGCTCAGTAATAGCAGCGATGATGATAAGAAAAATTCGATCTTCAAACTTAGGCAACCAGTTATGCCACGGGGTGTAATGTAGGTTGTAACAGTATAGGCAACCAGTTATGCAAGAGCGGGAATTTTAAGTTGCAGGTTTTTAAAGTTCGTCACCCAGTCAATAGATGGCGCCACTGATTAATTAATTTTTAATCCAAATCTTTAGGGGATGTTTTCAAAAAAATATTATATTTACAATAAAGTTTATACCCTTTAGATAACGTATGCCAAATTTCAGCGAATTTCCGTTGCAGCTGCGGCCGATGATTAAAGATACATTTTCAGGGGCACAAAAAGTCAACCCTTTTTTCCAGTCCAAAGGGATGAATTTGAAGGTGAAGAATGAATGATTAAGCACTAGGTTCCTGCCAAGATTATTTAGAGTATGTCCGCATTAATCACATATTAGCTCAGGACAAACAATTTTTAGGTTAATTAGGTTAAGCAAACACGTTTATTTCATAAACAATAATACATCCCTGAACTTGACGAGGGTAACTTATGTCCAACAGTGCACTCAACTTAGTCTATTTTGGTTCGTAATTGTTCTAATTATACATAGTAACTACTTATTCTACTACTTATTTTACTAACGTTACACGCAACACACGCAACACGAACGAAACGAAACGATAAATAAGTTACAGCGTTTTTTTGATATAATTTTAAAAGTAATCTTCCGAAAAATTTTAAAACTACATTTCTAATTAGATTTCATGAAAATAATATTATTTAAACAAAATTTACATTTTTTTATAAAGAAATAAAAAAGTTACAGCAGTTTTAGTTTGATTTTTAAGAAAAACGTTTTTTTGGTATAATTTTAAAAATAATCGACCGAAAAATTTTAAAACTACATTTCTAATTAGATTTCATGAAAATAAAATTATTTAAACAAAATTTACATTTTTTTATAAAGAAATAAAAAAGTTACAGCAGTTTTTGTTTGATTTTTAAGAAAAACGCATTATTTCTAAAAAATAACGTTTTTTTGATATAATTTTAAAAGTAATCGTCCGAAAAATTTTAAAACTACATTTCTAATTAGATTTCATGAAAATAATATTATTTAAACAAAATTTACATTTTTTTATAAAGAAATAAAAAAGTTTCTGCAGTTTTTGTGTGATTTTTAAGAAAAACGTTTTTTTGGTATAATTTTAAAAATAATCGACCGAAAAATTTTAAAACTACATTTCTAATTAGATTTCATGAAAATAAAATTATTTAAACAAAATTTACATTTTTTTATAAAGAAATAAAAAAGTTACAGCAGTTTTTGTTTGATTTTTAAGAAAAACGCATTATTTCTAAAAAATAACGTTTTTTTGATATAATTTTAAAAGTAATCGTCCGAAAAATTTTAAAACTACATTTCTAATTAGATTTTATGAAAATAATATTATTTAAACAAAATTTACATTTTTTTATAAAGAAATAAAAAAGTTACAGCAGTTTTAGTTTGATTTTTAAGAAAAACGTTTTTTTGGTATAATTTTAAAAATAATCGACCGAAAAATTTTAATACTACATTTCTAATTAGATTTCATGAAAATAATATTATTTAAACAAAATTTACATTTTTTTATAAAGAAATAAAAAAGTTACAGCAGTTTTAGTTTGATTTTTAAGAAAAACGTTTTTTTGGTATAATTTTAAAAATAATCGACCGAAAAATTTTAAAACTACATTTCTAATTAGATTTCATGAAAATAAAATTATTTAAACAAAATTTACATTTTTTTATAAAGAAATAAAAAAGTTACAGCAGTTTTTGTTTGATTTTTAAGAAAAACGCATTATTTCTAAAAAATAACGTTTTTTTGATATAATTTTAAAAGTAATCGTCCGAAAAATTTTAAAACTACATTTCTAATTAGATTTCATGAAAATAATATTATTTAAACAAAATTTACATTTTTTTATAAAGAAATAAAAAAGTTACAGCAGTTTTAGTTTGATTTTTAAGAAAAACGTTTTTTTGGTATAATTTTAAAAATAATCGACCGAAAAATTTTAAAACTACATTTCTAATTAGATTTCATAAAAATAAAATTATTTAAACAAAATTTACATTTTTTTATAAAGAAGTAAAAAAGTTACAGCAGTTTTTGTTTGATTTTTAAGAAAAACGCATTATTTCTAAAAAATAACGTTTTTTTGATATAATTTTAAAAGTAATCGTCCGAAAAATTTTAAAACTACATTTCTAATTAGATTTCATGAAAATAATATTATTTAAACAAAATTTACATTTTTTTATAAAGAAATAAAAAAGTTACAGCAGTTTTTGTTTGATTTTTAAGAAAAACGCATTATTTCTAAAAAATAACGTTTTTTTGATATAATTTTAAAATAAAATCGTCCGAAAAATTTTAAAACTACATTTCTAATTAGATTTCATGAAAATAATATTATTTAAACAAAATTTACATTTTTTTATAAAGAAATAAAAAAGTTTCTGCAGTTTTTGTGTGATTTTTAAGAAAAACGTTTTTTTGGTATAATTTTAAAAATAATCGACCGAAAAATTTTAAAACTACATTTCTAATTAGATTTCATGAAAATAAAATTATTTAAACAAAATTTACATTTTTTTATAAAGAAATAAAAAAGTTACAGCAGTTTTTGTTTGATTTTTAAGAAAAACGCATTATTTCTAAAAAATAACGTTTTTTTGATATAATTTTAAAAGTAATCGTCCGAAAAATTTTAAAACTACATTTCTAATTAGATTTCATGAAAATAATATTATTTAAAGAAAATTAACATTTTTTTATAAAAAAATAAAAAAGTTTCTGCAGTTTTTGTGTGATTTTTAAGAAAAACGTTTTTTTGGTATAATTTTAAAAATAATCGACCGAAAAATTTTAAAACTACATTTCAAATTAGATTTCATGAAAATAAAATTATTTAAACAAAATTTACATTTTTTTATAAAGAAATAAAAAAGTTACAGCAGTTTTTGTTTGATTTTTAAGAAAAACGCATTATTTCTAAAAAATAACGTTTTTTTGATATAATTTTAAAAGTAATCGTCCGAAAAATTTTAAAACTACATTTCTAATTAGATTTCATGAAAATAATATTATTTAAACAAAATTTACATTTTTTTATAAAGAAATAAAAAAGATTCTGCAGTTTTTGTGTGATTTTTAAGAAAAACGATTTTTTGGTATAATTTTAAAAATAATCGACCGAAAAATTTTAAAACTACATTTCTAATTAGATTTCATGAAAATAAAATTATTTAAACAAAATTTACATTTTTTTATAAAGAAATAAAAAAGTTACAGCAGTTTTTGTTTGATTTTTAAGAAAAACGCATTATTTCCAAAAAATAACGTTTTTTTGATATAATTTTAAAAGTAATCGTCCGAAAAATTTTAAAACTACATTTCTAATTAGATTTCATGAAAATAATATTATTTAAACAAAATTTACATTTTTTTATAAAGAAATAAAAAAGTTTCTGCAGTTTTTGTGTGATTTTTAAGAAAAACGTTTTTTTGGTATAATTTTAAAAATAATCGACCGAAAAATTTTAAAACTACATTTCTAATTAGATTTCATGAAAATAAAATTATTTAAACAAAATTTACATTTTTTTATAAAGAAATAAAAAAGTTACAGCAGTTTTTGTTTGATTTTTAAGAAAAACGCATTATTTCTAAAAAATAACGTTTTTTTGATATAATTTTAAAAGTAATCGTCCGAAAAATTTTAAAACTACATTTCTAATTAGATTTCATGAAAATAAAATTATTTAAACAAAATTTACATTTTTTTATAAAGAAATAAAAAAGTTTCTGCAGTTTTTGTGTGATTTTTAAGAAAAACGTTTTTTTGGTATAATTTTAAAAATAATCGACCGAAAAATTTTAAAACTACATTTCTAATTAGATTTCATGAAAATAAAATTATTTAAACAAAATTTACATTTTTTTATAAAGAAATAAAAAAGTTACAGCAGTTTTTGTTTGATTTTTAAGAAAAACGCATTATTTCTAAAAAATAACGTTTTTTTGATATAATTTTAAAAGTAATCGTCCGAAAAATTTTAAAACTACATTTCTAATTAGATTTCATGAAAATAATATTATTTAAACAAAATTTACATTTTTTTATAAAGAAATAAAAAAGTTACAGCAGTTTTAGTTTGATTTTTAAGAAAAACGTTTTTTTGGTATAATTTTAAAAATAATCGACCGAAAAATTTTAAAACTACATTTCTAATTAGATTTCATGAAAATAAAATTATTTAAACAAAATTTACATTTTTTTATAAAGAAATAAAAAAGTTACAGCAGTTTTTGTTTGATTTTTAAGAAAAACGCATTATTTCTAAAAAATAACGTTTTTTTGATATAATTTTAAAAGTAATCGTCCGAAAAATTTTAAAACTACATTTCTAATTAGATTTCATGAAAATAAAATTATTTAAACAAAATTTACATTTTTTTATAAAGAAATAAAAAAGTTTCTGCAGTTTTTATGTGATTTTTAAGAAAAACGTTTTTTTGGTATAATTTTAAAAATAATCGACCGAAAAATTTTAAAACTACATTTCTAATTAGATTTCATGAAAATAAAATTATTTAAACAAAATTTACATTTTTTTATAAAGAAATAAAAAAGTTACAGCAGTTTTTGTTTGATTTTTAAGAAAAACGCATTATTTCTAAAAAATAACGTTTTTTTGATATAATTTTAAAAGTAATCGTCCGAAAAATTTTAAAACTACATTTCTAATTAGATTTCATGAAAATAATATTATTTAAACAAAATTTACATTTTTTTATAAAGAAATAAAAAAGTTACAGCAGTTTTAGTTTGATTTTTAAGAAAAACGTTTTTTTGGTATAATTTTAAAAATAATCGACCGAAAAATTTTAAAACTACATTTCTAATTAGATTTCATGAAAATAAAATTATTTAAACAAAATTTACATTTTTTTATAAAGAAATAAAAAAGTTACAGCAGTTTTTGTTTGATTTTTAAGAAAAACGCATTATTTCTAAAAAATAACGTTTTTTTGATATAATTTTAAAAGTAATCGTCCGAAAAATTTTAAAACTACATTTCTAATTAGATTTCATGAAAATAATATTATTTAAACAAAATTTACATTTTTTTAAAAAGAAATAAAAAAGTTACAGCAGTTTTTGTTTGATTTTTAAGAAAAACGCATTATTTCTAAAAAATAACGTTTTTTTGATATAATTTTAAAAGTAATCTTCCGAAAAATTTTAAAACTACATTTCTAATTAGATTTCATGAAAATAATATTATTTAAACAAAATTTACATTTTTTTATAAAGAAATAAAAAAGTTACAGCAGTTTTAGTTTGATTTTTAAGAAAAACGTTTTTTTGGTATAATTTTAAAAATAATCGACCGAAAAATTTTAAAACTACATTTCTAATTAGATTTCATGAAAATAAAATTATTTAAACAAAATTTACATTTTTTTATAAAGAAATAAAAAAGTTACAGCAGTTTTTGTTTGATTTTTAAGAAAAACGCATTATTTCTAAAAAATAACGTTTTTTTGATATAATTTTAAAAGTAATCGTCCGAAAAATTTTAAAACTACATTTCTAATTAGATTTCATGAAAATAATATTATTTAAACAAAATTTACATTTTTTTATAAAGAAATAAAAAAGTTTCTGCAGTTTTTGTGTGATTTTTAAGAAAAACGTTTTTTTGGTATAATTTTAAAAATAATCGACCGAAAAATTTTAAAACTACATTTCTAATTAGATTTCATGAAAATAAAATTATTTAAACAAAATTTACATTTTTTTATAAAGAAATAAAAAAGTTACAGCAGTTTTTGTTTGATTTTTAAGAAAAACGCATTATTTCTAAAAAATAACGTTTTTTTGATATAATTTTAAAAGTAATCGTCCGAAAAATTTTAAAACTACATTTCTAATTAGATTTCATGAAAATAATATTATTTAAACAAAATTTACATTTTTTTATAAAGAAATAAAAAAGTTACAGCAGTTTTAGTTTGATTTTTAAGAAAAACGTTTTTTTGGTATAATTTTAAAAATAATCGACCGAAAAATTTTAATACTACATTTCTAATTAGATTTCATGAAAATAATATTATTTAAACAAAATTTACATTTTTTTATAAAGAAATAAAAAAGTTACAGCAGTTTTTGTTTGATTTTTAAGAAAAACGTTTTTTTGGTATAATTTTAAAAATAATCGACCGAAAAATTTTAAAACTACATTTCTAATTAGATTTCATGAAAATAAAATTATTTAAACAAAATTTACATTTTTTTATAAAGAAATAAAAAAGTTACAGCAGTTTTTGTTTGATTTTTAAGAAAAACGCATTATTTCTAAAAAATAACGTTTTTTTGATATAATTTTAAAAGTAATCGTCCGAAAAATTTTAAAACTACATTTCTAATTAGATTTCATGAAAATAATATTATTTAAACAAAATTTACATTTTTTTATAAAGAAATAAAAAAGTTACAGCAGTTTTAGTTTGATTTTTAAGAAAAACGTTTTTTTGGTATAATTTTAAAAATAATCGACCGAAAAATTTTAAAACTACATTTCTAATTAGATTTCATGAAAATAAAATTATTTAAACAAAATTTACATTTTTTTATAAAGAAATAAAAAAGTTACAGCAGTTTTTGTTTGATTTTTAAGAAAAACGCATTATTTCTAAAAAATAACGTTTTTTTGATATAATTTTAAAAGTAATCGTCCGAAAAATTTTAAAACTACATTTCTAATTAGATTTCATGAAAATAATATTATTTAAACAAAATTTACATTTTTTTAAAAAGAAATAAAAAAGTTACAGCAGTTTTTGTTTGATTTTTAAGAAAAACGCATTATTTCTAAAAAATAACGTTTTTTTGATATAATTTTAAAATTAATCTTCCGAAAAATTTTAAAACTACATTTCTAATTAGATTTCATGAAAATAATATTATTTAAACAAAATTTACATTTTTTTATAAAGAAATAAAAAAGTTACAGCAGTTTTAGTTTGATTTTTAAGAAAAACGTTTTTTTGGTATAATTTTAAAAATAATCGACCGAAAAATTTTAAAACTACATTTCTAATTAGATTTCATGAAAATAAAATTATTTAAACAAAATTTACATTTTTTTATAAAGAAATAAAAAAGTTACAGCAGTTTTTGTTTGATTTTTAAGAAAAACGCATTATTTCTAAAAAATAACGTTTTTTTGATATAATTTTAAAAGTAATCGTCCGAAAAATTTTAAAACTACATTTCTAATTAGATTTCATGAAAATAATATTATTTAAACAAAATTTACATTTTTTTATAAAGAAATAAAAAAGTTTCTGCAGTTTTTGTGTGATTTTTAAGAAAAACGTTTTTTTGGTATAATTTTAAAAATAATCGACCGAAAAATTTTAAAACTACATTTCTAATTAGATTTCATGAAAATAAAATTATTTAAACAAAATTTACATTTTTTTATAAAGAAATAAAAAAGTTACAGCAGTTTTTGTTTGATTTTTAAGAAAAACGCATTATTTCTAAAAAATAACGTTTTTTTGATATAATTTTAAAAGTAATCGTCCGAAAAATTTTAAAACTACATTTCTAATTAGATTTCATGAAAATAATATTATTTAAACAAAATTTACATTTTTTTATAAAGAAATAAAAAAGTTACAGCAGTTTTAGTTTGATTTTTAAGAAAAACGTTTTTTTGGTATAATTTTAAAAATAATCGACCGAAAAATTTTAATACTACATTTCTAATTAGATTTCATGAAAATAATATTATTTAAACAAAATTTACATTTTTTTATAAAGAAATAAAAAAGTTACAGCAGTTTTAGTTTGATTTTTAAGAAAAACGTTTTTTTGGTATAATTTTAAAAATAATCGACCGAAAAATTTTAAAACTACATTTCTAATTAGATTTCATGAAAATAAAATTATTTAAACAAAATTTACATTTTTTTATGAAGAAATAAAAAAGTTACAGCAGTTTTTGTTTGATTTTTAAGAAAAACGCATTATTTCTAAAAAATAACGTTTTTTTGATATAATTTTAAAAGTAATCGTCCGAAAAATTTTAAAACTACATTTCTAATTAGATTTCATGAAAATAATATTATTTAAACAAAATTTACATTTTTTTATAAAGAAATAAAAAAGTTACAGCAGTTTTAGTTTGATTTTTAAGAAAAACGTTTTTTTGGTATAATTTTAAAAATAATCGACCGAAAAATTTTAAAACTACATTTCTAATTAGATTTCATGAAAATAAAATTATTTAAACAAAATTTACATTTTTTTATAAAGAAATAAAAAAGTTACAGCAGTTTTTGTTTGATTTTTAAGAAAAACGCATTATTTCTAAAAAATAACGTTTTTTTGATATAATTTTAAAAGTAATCGTCCGAAAAATTTTAAAACTACATTTCTAATTAGATTTCATGAAAATAATATTATTTAAACAAAATTTACATTTTTTTATAAAGAAATAAAAAAGTTACAGCAGTTTTTGTTTGATTTTTAAGAAAAACGCATTATTTCTAAAAAATAACGTTTTTTTGATATAATTTTAAAATAAAATCGTCCGAAAAATTTTAAAACTACATTTCTAATTAGATTTCATGAAAATAATATTATTTAAACAAAATTTACATTTTTTTATAAAGAAATAAAAAAGTTTCTGCAGTTTTTGTGTGATTTTTAAGAAAAACGTTTTTTTGGTATAATTTTAAAAATAATCGACCGAAAAATTTTAAAACTACATTTCTAATTAGATTTCATGAAAATAAAATTATTTAAACAAAATTTACATTTTTTTATAAAGAAATAAAAAAGTTACAGCAGTTTTTGTTTGATTTTTAAGAAAAACGCATTATTTCTAAAAAATAACGTTTTTTTGATATAATTTTAAAAGTAATCGTCCGAAAAATTTTAAAACTACATTTCTAATTAGATTTCATGAAAATAATATTATTTAAACAAAATTTACATTTTTTTATAAAGAAATAAAAAAGTTACAGCAGTTTTTGTTTGATTTTTAAGAAAAACGCATTATTTCTAAAAAATAACGTTTTTTTGATATAATTTTAAAATAAAATCGTCCGAAAAATTTTAAAACTACATTTCTAATTAGATTTCATGAAAATAATATTATTTAAACAAAATTTACATTTTTTTATAAAGAAATAAAAAAGTTTCTGCAGTTTTTGTGTGATTTTTAAGAAAAACGTTTTTTTGGTATAATTTTAAAAATAATCGATTGAAAAATTTTAAAACTACATTTCTAATTAGATTTCATGAAAATAAAATTATTTAAACAAAATTTACATTTTTTTATAAAGAAATAAAAAAGTTACAGCAGTTTTTGTTTGATTTTTAAGAAAAACGCATTATTTCTAAAAAATAACGTTTTTTTGATATAATTTTAAAAGTAATCGTCCGAAAAATTTTAAAACTACATTTCTAATTAGATTTCATGAAAATAATATTATTTAAACAAAATTTACATTTTTTTATAAAAAAATAAAAAAGTTTCTGCAGTTTTTGTGTGATTTTTAAGAAAAACGTTTTTTTGGTATAATTTTAAAAATAATCGACCGAAAAATTTTAAAACTACATTTCTAATTAGATTTCATGAAAATAAAATTATTTAAACAAAATTTACATTTTTTTATAAAGAAATAAAAAAGTTACAGCAGTTTTTGTTTGATTTTTAAGAAAAACGCATTATTTCTAAACAATAACGTTTTTTTGATATAATTTTAAAAGTAATCGTCCGAAAAATTTTAAAACTACATTTCTAATTAGATTTCATAAAAATAATATTATTTAAACAAAATTTACATTTTTTTATAAAGAAATAAAAAAGTTTCTGCAGTTTTTGTGTGATTTTTAAGAAAAACGTTTTTTTGGTATAATTTTAAAAATAATCGACCGAAAAATTTTAAAACTACATTTCTAATTAGATTTCATGAAAATAAAATTATTTAAACAAAATTTACATTTTTTTATAAAGAAATAAAAAAGTTACAGCAGTTTTTGTTTGATTTTTAAGAAAAACGCATTATTTCCAAAAAATAACGTTTTTTTGATATAATTTTAAAAGTAATCGTCCGAAAAATTTTAAAACTACATTTCTAATTAGATTTCATGAAAATAATATTATTTAAACAAAATTTACATTTTTTTATAAAGAAATAAAAAAGTTTCTGCAGTTTTTGTGTGATTTTTAAGAAAAACGTTTTTTTGGTATAATTTTAAAAATAATCGACCGAAAAATTTTAAAACTACATTTCTAATTAGATTTCATGAAAATAAAATTATTTAAACAAAATTTACATTTTTTTATAAAGAAATAAAAAAGTTACAGCAGTTTTTGTTTGATTTTTAAGAAAAACGCATTATTTCTAAAAAATAACGTTTTTTTGATATAATTTTAAAAGTAATCGTCCGAAAAATTTTAAAACTACATTTCTAATTAGATTTCATGAAAATAAAATTATTTAAACAAAATTTACATTTTTTTATAAAGAAATAAAAAAGTTTCTGCAGTTTTTGTGTGATTTTTAAGAAAAACGTTTTTTTGGTATAATTTTAAAAATAATCGACCGAAAAATTTTAAAACTACATTTCTAATTAGATTTCATGAAAATAAAATTATTTAAACAAAATTTACATTTTTTTATAAAGAAATAAAAAAGTTACAGCAGTTTTTGTTTGATTTTTAAGAAAAACGCATTATTTCTAAAAAATAACGTTTTTTTGATATAATTTTAAAAGTAATCGTCCGAAAAATTTTAAAACTACATTTCTAATTAGATTTCATGAAAATAATATTATTTAAACAAAATTTACATTTTTTTATAAAGAAATAAAAAAGTTACAGCAGTTTTAGTTTGATTTTTAAGAAAAACGTTTTTTTGGTATAATTTTAAAAATAATCGACCGAAAAATTTTAAAACTACATTTCTAATTAGATTTCATGAAAATAAAATTATTTAAACAAAATTTACATTTTTTTATAAAGAAATAAAAAAGTTACAGCAGTTTTTGTTTGATTTTTAAGAAAAACGCATTATTTCTAAAAAATAACGTTTTTTTGATATAATTTTAAAAATAATCGTCCGAAAAATTTTAAAACTACATTTCTAATTAGATTTCATGAAAATAATATTATTTAAACAAAATTTACATTTTTTTATAAAGAAATAAAAAAGTTTCTGCAGTTTTTGTGTGATTTTTAAGAAAAACGTTTTTTTGGTATAATTTTAAAAATAATCGACCGAAAAATTTTAAAACTACATTTCTAATTAGATTTCATGAAAATAAAATTATTTAAACAAAATTTACATTTTTTTATAAAGAAATAAAAAAGTTACAGCAGTTTTTGTTTGATTTTTAAGAAAAACGCATTATTTCTAAAAAATAACGTTTTTTTGATATAATTTTAAAAGTAATCGTCCGAAAAATTTTAAAACTACATTTCTAATTAGATTTCATGAAAATAATATTATTTAAACAAAATTTACATTTTTTTATAAAGAAATAAAAAAGTTACAGCAGTTTTAGTTTGATTTTTAAGAAAAACGTTTTTTTGGTATAATTTTAAAAATAATCGACCGAAAAATTTTAAAACTACATTTCTAATTAGATTTCATGAAAATAAAATTATTTAAACAAAATTTACATTTTTTTATAAAGAAATAAAAAAGTTACAGCAGTTTTTGTTTGATTTTTAAGAAAAACGCATTATTTCTAAAAAATAACGTTTTTTTGATATAATTTTAAAAGTAATCGTCCGAAAAATTTTAAAACTACATTTCTAATTAGATTTCATGAAAATAATATTATTTAAACAAAATTTACATTTTTTTATAAAGAAATAAAAAAGTTACAGCAGTTTTAGTTTGATTTTTAAGAAAAACGTTTTTTTGGTATAATTTTAAAAATAATCGACCGAAAAATTTTAAAACTACATTTCTAATTAGATTTCATGAAAATAAAATTATTTAAACAAAATTTACATTTTTTTATAAAGAAATAAAAAAGTTACAGCAGTTTTTGTTTGATTTTTAAGAAAAACGCATTATTTCTAAAAAATAACGTTTTTTTGATATAATTTTAAAAGTAATCGTCCGAAAAATTTTAAAACTACATTTCTAATTAGATTTCATGAAAATAATATTATTTAAACAAAATTTACATTTTTTTATAAAGAAATAAAAAAGTTACAGCAGTTTTTGTTTGATTTTTAAGAAAAACGCATTATTTCTAAAAAATAACGTTTTTTTGATATAATTTTAAAATAAAATCGTCCGAAAAATTTTAAAACTACATTTCTAATTAGATTTCATGAAAATAATATTATTTAAACAAAATTTACATTTTTTTATAAAGAAATAAAAAAGTTTCTGCAGTTTTTGTGTGATTTTTAAGAAAAACGTTTTTTTGGTATAATTTTAAAAATAATCGACCGAAAAATTTTAAAACTACATTTCTAATTAGATTTCATGAAAATAAAATTATTTAAACAAAATTTACATTTTTTTATAAAGAAATAAAAAAGTTACAGCAGTTTTTGTTTGATTTTTAAGAAAAACGCATTATTTCTAAAAAATAACGTTTTTTTGATATAATTTTAAAAGTAATCGTCCGAAAAATTTTAAAACTACATTTCTAATTAGATTTCATGAAAATAATATTATTTAAACAAAATTTACATTTTTTTATAAAGAAATAAAAAAGTTACAGCAGTTTTTGTTTGATTTTTAAGAAAAACGCATTATTTCTAAAAAATAACGTTTTTTTGATATAATTTTAAAATAAAATCGTCCGAAAAATTTTAAAACTACATTTCTAATTAGATTTCATGAAAATAATATTATTTAAACAAAATTTACATTTTTTTATAAAGAAATAAAAAAGTTTCTGCAGTTTTTGTGTGATTTTTAAGAAAAACGTTTTTTTGGTATAATTTTAAAAATAATCGATTGAAAAATTTTAAAACTACATTTCTAATTAGATTTCATGAAAATAAAATTATTTAAACAAAATTTACATTTTTTTATAAAGAAATAAAAAAGTTACAGCAGTTTTTGTTTGATTTTTAAGAAAAACGCATTATTTCTAAAAAATAAAGTTTTTTTGATATAATTTTAAAAGTAATCGTCCGAAAAATTTTAAAACTACATTTCTAATTAGATTTCATGAAAATAATATTATTTAAACAAAATTTACATTTTTTTATAAAAAAATAAAAAAGTTTCTGCAGTTTTTGTGTGATTTTTAAGAAAAACGTTTTTTTGGTATAATTTTAAAAATAATCGACCGAAAAATTTTAAAACTACATTTCTAATTAGATTTCATGAAAATAAAATTATTTAAACAAAATTTACATTTTTTTATAAAGAAATAAAAAAGTTACAGCAGTTTTTGTTTGATTTTTAAGAAAAACGCATTATTTCTAAACAATAACGTTTTTTTGATATAATTTTAAAAGTAATCGTCCGAAAAATTTTAAAACTACATTTCTAATTAGATTTCATAAAAATAATATTATTTAAACAAAATTTACATTTTTTTATAAAGAAATAAAAAAGTTTCTGCAGTTTTTGTGTGATTTTTAAGAAAAACGTTTTTTTGGTATAATTTTAAAAATAATCGACCGAAAAATTTTAAAACTACATTTCTAATTAGATTTCATGAAAATAAAATTATTTAAACAAAATTTACATTTTTTTATAAAGAAATAAAAAAGTTACAGCAGTTTTTGTTTGATTTTTAAGAAAAACGCATTATTTCCAAAAAATAACGTTTTTTTGATATAATTTTAAAAGTAATCGTCCGAAAAATTTTAAAACTACATTTCTAATTAGATTTCATGAAAATAATATTATTTAAACAAAATTTACATTTTTTTATAAAGAAATAAAAAAGTTTCTGCAGTTTTTGTGTGATTTTTAAGAAAAACGTTTTTTTGGTATAATTTTAAAAATAATCGACCGAAAAATTTTAAAACTACATTTCTAATTAGATTTCATGAAAATAAAATTATTTAAACAAAATTTACATTTTTTTATAAAGAAATAAAAAAGTTACAGCAGTTTTTGTTTGATTTTTAAGAAAAACGCATTATTTCTAAAAAATAACGTTTTTTTGATATAATTTTAAAGTAATCGTCCGAAAAATTTTAAAACTACATTTCTAATTAGATTTCATGAAAATAAAATTATTTAAACAAAATTTACATTTTTTATAAAGAAATAAAAAGTTTCTGCAGTTTTTGTGTGATTTTTAAGAAAAACGTTTTTTTTGGTATAATTTTAAAAATAATCGACCGAAAAATTTTAAAACTACATTTCTAATTAGATTTCATGAAAATAAAATTATTTAAACAAAATTTACATTTTTTTATAAAAAATAAAAAAGTTACAGCAGTTTTTGTTTGATTTTTAAGAAAAACGCATTATTTCTAAAAAATAACGTTTTTTTGATATAATTTTAAAAGTAATCGTCCGAAAAATTTTAAAACTACATTTCTAATTAGATTTCATGAAAATAATATTATTTAAACAAAATTTACATTTTTTTATAAAGAAATAAAAAAGTTACAGCAGTTTTAGTTTGATTTTTAAGAAAAACGTTTTTTTGGTATAATTTTAAAAATAATCGACCGAAAAATTTTAAAACTACATTTCTAATTAGATTTCATGAAAATAAAATTATTTAAACAAAATTTACATTTTTTTATAAAGAAATAAAAAGTTACAGCAGTTTTTGTTTGATTTTTAAGAAAAACGCATTATTTCTAAAAAATAACGTTTTTTTGATATAATTTTAAAAGTAATCGTCCGAAAAATTTTAAAACTACATTTCTAATTAGATTTCATGAAAATAATATTATTTAAACAAAATTTACATTTTTTTATAAAGAAATAAAAAAGTTTCTGCAGTTTTTGTGTGATTTTTAAGAAAAACGTTTTTTTGGTATAATTTTAAAAATAATCGACCGAAAAATTTTAAAACTACATTTCTAATTAGATTTCATGAAAATAAAATTATTTAAACAAAATTTACATTTTTTTATAAAGAAATAAAAAAGTTACAGCAGTTTTTGTTTGATTTTTAAGAAAAACGCATTATTTCTAAAAAATAACGTTTTTTTGATATAATTTTAAAAGTAATCGTCCGAAAAATTTTAAAACTACATTTCTAATTAGATTTCATGAAAATAATATTATTTAAACAAAATTTACATTTTTTTATAAAGAAATAAAAAAGTTACAGCAGTTTTAGTTTGATTTTTAAGAAAAACGTTTTTTTGGTATAATTTTAAAAATAATCGACCGAAAAATTTTAAAACTACATTTCTAATTAGATTTCATGAAAATAAAATTATTTAAACAAAATTTACATTTTTTTATAAAGAAATAAAAAAGTTACAGCAGTTTTTGTTTGATTTTTAAGAAAAACGCATTATTTCTAAAAAATAACGTTTTTTTGATATAATTTTAAAAGTAATCGTCCGAAAAATTTTAAAACTACATTTCTAATTAGATTTCATGAAAATAATATTATTTAAACAAAATTTACATTTTTTTATAAAGAAATAAAAAAGTTTCTGCAGTTTTTGTGTGATTTTTAAGAAAAACGTTTTTTTGGTATAATTTTAAAAATAATCGACCGAAAAATTTTAAAACTACATTTCTAATTAGATTTCATGAAAATAAAATTATTTAAACAAAATTTACATTTTTTTATAAAGAAATAAAAAAGTTACAGCTGTTTTTGTTTGATTTTTAAGAAAAACGCATTATTTCTAAAAAATAACGTTTTTTTGATATAATTTTAAAAGTAATCGTCCGAAAAATTTTAAAACTACATTTCTAATTAGATTTCATGAAAATAATATTATTTAAACAAAATTTACATTTTTTTATAAAGAAATAAAAAAGTTACAGCAGTTTTAGTTTGATTTTTAAGAAAAACGTTTTTTTGGTATAATTTTAAAAATAATCGACCGAAAAATTTTAAAACTACATTTCTAATTAGATTTCATGAAAATAAAATTATTTAAACAAAATTTACATTTTTTTATAAAGAAATAAAAAAGTTACAGCAGTTTTTGTTTGATTTTTAAGAAAAACGCATTATTTCTAAAAAATAACGTTTTTTTGATATAATTTTAAAAGTAATCGTCCGAAAAATTTTAAAACTACATTTCTAATTAGATTTCATGAAAATAATATTATTTAAACAAAATTTACATTTTTTTATAAAGAAATAAAAAAGTTACAGCAGTTTTTGTTTGATTTTTAAGAAAAACGCATTATTTCTAAAAAATAACGTTTTTTTGATATAATTTTAAAAGTAATCGTCCGAAAAATTTTAAAACTACATTTCTAATTAGATTTCATGAAAATAATATTATTTAAACAAAATTTACATTTTTTTATAAAGAAATAAAAAAGTTTCTGCAGTTTTTGTGTGATTTTTAAGAAAAACGTTTTTTTGGTATAATTTTAAAAATAATCGACCGAAAAATTTTAAAACTACATTTCTAATTAGATTTCATGAAAATAAAATTATTTAAACAAAATTTACATTTTTTTATAAAGAAATAAAAAAGTTACAGCAGTTTTTGTTTGATTTTTAAGAAAAACGCATTATTTCTAAAAAATAACGTTTTTTTGATATAATTTTAAAAGTAATCGTCCGAAAAATTTTAAAACTACATTTCTAATTAGATTTCATGAAAATAATATTATTTAAACAAAATTTACATTTTTTTATAAAGAAATAAAAAAGTTACAGCAGTTTTAGTTTGATTTTTAAGAAAAACGTTTTTTTGGTATAATTTTAAAAATAATCGACCGAAAAATTTTAAAACTACATTTCTAATTAGATTTCATGAAAATAAAATTATTTAAACAAAATTTACATTTTTTTATAAAGAAATAAAAAAGTTACAGCAGTTTTTGTTTGATTTTTAAGAAAAACGCATTATTTCTAAAAAATAACGTTTTTTTGATATAATTTTAAAAGTAATCGTCCGAAAAATTTTAAAACTACATTTCTAATTAGATTTCATGAAAATAATATTATTTAAACAAAATTTACATTTTTTTATAAAGAAATAAAAAAGTTTCTGCATTTTTTGTGTGATTTTTAAGAAAAACGTTTTTTTGGTATAATTTTAAAAATAATCGACCGAAAAATTTTAAAGCTACATTTCTAATTAGATTTCATGAAAATAAAATTATTTAAACAAAATTTACATTTTTTTATAAAGAAGTAAAAAAGTTACAGCAGTTTTTGTTTGATTTTTAAGAAAAACGCATTATTTCTAAAAAATAACGTTTTTTTGATATTATTTTAAAAGTAATGGTCCGAAAAATTTTAAAACTACATTTCTAATTAGATTTCATGAAAATAAAATTATTTAAACAAAATTTACATTTTTTTATAAAGAAATAAAAAAGTTTCTGCAGTTTTTGTGTGATTTTTAAGAAAAACGTTTTTTTGGTATAATTTTAAAAATAATCGACCGAAAAATTTTAAAACTACATTTCTAATTAGATTTCATGAAAATAAAATTATTTAAACAAAATTTACATTTTTTTATAAAGAAATAAAAAAGTTACAGCAGTTTTTGTTTGATTTTTAAGAAAAACGCATTATTTCTAAAAAATAACGTTTTTTTGATATAATTTTAAAAGTAATCGTCCGAAAAATTTTAAAACTACATTTCTAATTAGATTTCATGAAAATAATATTATTTAAACAAAATTTACATTTTTTTATAAAGAAATAAAAAAGTTACAGCAGTTTTAGTTTGATTTTTAAGAAAAACGTTTTTTTGGTATAATTTTAAAAATAATCGACCGAAAAATTTTAAAACTACATTTCTAATTAGATTTCATGAAAATAAAATTATTTAAACAAAATTTACATTTTTTTATAAAGAAATAAAAAAGTTACAGCAGTTTTTGTTTGATTTTTAAGAAAAACGCATTATTTCTAAAAAATAACGTTTTTTTGATATAATTTTAAAAGTAATCATCCGAAAAATTTTAAAACTAGATTTCTAATTAGATTTCATGAAAATAATATTATTTAAACAAAATTTACATTTTTTTATAAAGAAATAAAAAAGTTTCTGCAGTTTTTGTGTGATTTTTAAGAAAAACGTTTTTTTGGTATAATTTTAAAAATAATTGACCGAAAAATTTTGAAACTACATTTCTAATTAGATTTCATGAAAATAAAATTATTTAAACAAAATTTACATTTTTTTATAAAGAAATAAAAAAGTTACAGCAGTTTTTGTTTGATTTTTAAGAAAAACGCATTATTTCTAAAAAATAACGTTTTTTTGATATAATTTTAAAAGTAATCGTCCGAAAAATTTTAAAACTACATTTCTAATTAGATTTCATGAAAATAAGATTATTTAAACAAAATTTACATTTTTTTATAAAGAAATAAAAAAGTTTCTGCAGTTTTTGTGTGATTTTTAAGAAAAACGTTTTTTTGGTATAATTTTAAAAATAATCGACCGAAAAATTTTAAAACTACATTTCTAATTAGATTTCATGAAAATAAAATTATTTAAACAAAATTTACATTTTTTTATAAAGAAATAAAAAAGTTACAGCAGTTTTAGTTTGATTTTTAAGAAAAACGTTTTTTTGGTATAATTTTAAAAATAATCATGAAAATAAAATTATTTAAACAAAATTTACATTTTTTTATAAAGAAATAAAAAAGTTACAGCAGTTTTTGTTTGATTTTTAAGAAAAACGCATTATTTCTAAAAAAATAACGTTTTTTTGATATAATTTTAAAAGTAATCGTCCGAAAAATTTTAAAACTACATTTCTAATTAGATTTCATGAAAATAATATTATTTAATCAAAATTTACATTTTTTTATAAAGAAATAAAAAAGTTACAGCAGTTTTAGTTTGATTTTTAAGAAAAACGTTTTTTTGGTATAATTTTAAAAATAATCGCCCGAAAAATTTTAAAACTACATTTCTAATTAGATTTCATGAAAATAAAATTATTTAAACAAAATTTACATTTTTTATAAAGAAATAAAAAAGTTACAGCAGTTTTTGTTTGATTTTTAAGAAAAACGCATTATTTCTAAAAAATAACGTTTTTTTGATATAATTTTAAAAGTAATCGTCCGAAAAATTTTAAAACTACATTTCTAATTAGATTTCATGAAAATAATATTATTTAAACAAAATTTACATTTTTTTATAAAGAAATAAAAAAGTTACAGCAGTTTTAGTTTGATTTTTAAGAAAAACGTTTTTTTGGTATAATTTTAAAAATAATCGACCGAAAAATTTTAAAACTACATTTCTAATTAGATTTCATGAAAATAAAATTATTTAAACAAAATTTACATTTTTTTATAAAGAAATAAAAAAGTTACAGCAGTTTTTGTTTGATTTTTAAGAAAAACGCATTATTTCTAAAAAATAACGTTTTTTTGATATAATTTTAAAAGTAATCGTCCGAAAAATTTTAAAACTACATTTCTAATTAGATTTCATGAAAATAAAATTATTTAAACAAAATTTACATTTTTTTATAAAGAAATAAAAAAGTTTCTGCAGTTTTTGTGTGATTTTTAAGAAAAACGTTTTTTTGGTATAATTTTAAAAATAATCGACCGAAAAATTTTAAAACTACATTTCTAATTAGATTTCATGAAAATAAAATTATTTAAACAAAATTTACATTTTTTTATAAAGAAATAAAAAAGTTACAGCAGTTTTTGTTTGATTTTTAAGAAAAACGCATTATTTCTAAAAAATAACGTTTTTTTGATATAATTTTAAAAGTAATCGTCCGAAAAATTTTAAAACTACATTTCTAATTAGATTTCATGAAAATAAAATTATTTAAACAAAATTTACATTTTTTTATAAAGAAATAAAAAAGTTTCTGCAGTTTTTGTGTGATTTTTAAGAAAAACGTTTTTTTGGTATAATTTTAAAAATAATCGACCGAAAAATTTTAAAACTACATTTCTAATTAGATTTCATGAAAATAAAATTATTTAAACAAAATTTACAGTTTTTTATAAAGAAATAAAAAAGTTACAGCAGTTTTTGTTTGATTTTTAAGAAAAACGCATTATTTCTAAAAAATAACGTTTTTTTGATATAATTTTAAAAGTAATCGTCCGAAAAATTTTAAAACTACATTTCTAATTAGATTTCATGAAAATAATATTATTTAAACAAAATTTACATTTTTTTATAAAGAAATAAAAAAGTTACAGCAGTTTTAGTTTGATTTTTAAGAAAAACGTTTTTTTGGTATAATTTTAAAAATAATCGACCGAAAAATTTTAAAACTACATTTCTAATTAGATTTCATGAAAATAAAATTATTTAAACAAAATTTACATTTTTTTATAAAGAAATAAAAAAGTTACAGCAGTTTTTGTTTGATTTTTAAGAAAAACGCATTATTTCTAAAAAATAACGTTTTTTTGATATAATTTTAAAAGTAATCATCCGAAAAATTTTAAAACTAGATTTCTAATTAGATTTCATGAAAATAATATTATTTAAACAAAATTTACATTTTTTTATAAAGAAATAAAAAAGTTTCTGCAGTTTTTGTGTGATTTTTAAGAAAAACGTTTTTTTGGTATAATTTTAAAAATAATTGACCGAAAAATTTTGAAACTACATTTCTAATTAGATTTCATGAAAATAAAATTATTTAAACAAAATTTACATTTTTTTATAAAGAAATAAAAAAGTTACAGCAGTTTTTGTTTGATTTTTAAGAAAAACGCATTATTTCTAAAAAATAACGTTTTTTTGATATAATTTTAAAAGTAATCGTCCGAAAAATTTTAAAACTACATTTCTAATTAGATTTCATGAAAATAAGATTATTTAAACAAAATTTACATTTTTTTATAAAGAAATAAAAACGTTTCTGCAGTTTTTGTGTGATTTTTAAGAAAAACGTTTTTTTGGTATAATTTTAAAAATAATCGACCGAAAAATTTTAAAACTACATTTCTAATTAGATTTCATGAAAATAAAATTATTTAAACAAAATTTACATTTTTTTATAAAGAAATAAAAAAGTTACAGCAGTTTTAGTTTGATTTTTAAGAAAAACGTTTTTTTGGTATAATTTTAAAAATAATCATGAAAATAAAATTATTTAAACAAAATTTACATTTTTTTATAAAGAAATAAAAAAGTTACAGCAGTTTTTGTTTGATTTTTAAGAAAAACGCATTATTTCTAAAAAAATAACGTTTTTTTGATATAATTTTAAAAGTAATCGTCCGAAAAATTTTAAAACTACATTTCTAATTAGATTTCATGAAAATAATATTATTTAATCAAAATTTACATTTTTTTATAAAGAAATAAAAAAGTTACAGCAGTTTTAGTTTGATTTTTAAGAAAAACGTTTTTTTGGTATAATTTTAAAAATAATCGCCCGAAAAATTTTAAAACTACATTTCTAATTAGATTTCATGAAAATAAAATTATTTAAACAAAATTTACATTTTTTATAAAGAAATAAAAAAGTTACAGCAGTTTTTGTTTGATTTTTAAGAAAAACGCATTATTTCTAAAAAATAACGTTTTTTTGATATAATTTTAAAAGTAATCGTCCGAAAAATTTTAAAACTACATTTCTAATTAGATTTCATGAAAATAATATTATTTAAACAAAATTTACATTTTTTTATAAAGAAATAAAAAAGTTACAGCAGTTTTAGTTTGATTTTTAAGAAAAACGTTTTTTTGGTATAATTTTAAAAATAATCGACCGAAAAATTTTAAAACTACATTTCTAATTAGATTTCATGAAAATAAAATTATTTAAACAAAATTTACATTTTTTTATAAAGAAATAAAAAAGTTACAGCAGTTTTTGTTTGATTTTTAAGAAAAACGCATTATTTCTAAAAAATAACGTTTTTTTGATATAATTTTAAAAGTAATCGTCCGAAAAATTTTAAAACTACATTTCTAATTAGATTTCATGAAAATAAAATTATTTAAACAAAATTTACATTTTTTTATAAAGAAATAAAAAAGTTTCTGCAGTTTTTGTGTGATTTTTAAGAAAAACGTTTTTTTGGTATAATTTTAAAAATAATCGACCGAAAAATTTTAAAACTACATTTCTAATTAGATTTCATGAAAATAAAATTATTTAAACAAAATTTACAGTTTTTTATAAAGAAATAAAAAAGTTACAGCAGTTTTTGTTTGATTTTTAAGAAAAACGCATTATTTCTAAAAAATAACGTTTTTTTGATATAATTTTAAAAGTAATCGTCCGAAAAATTTTAAAACTACATTTCTAATTAGATTTCATGAAAATAATATTATTTAATCAAAATTTACATTTTTTTATAAAGAAATAAAAAAGTTACAGCAGTTTTAGTTTGATTTTTAAGAAAAACGTTTTTTTGGTATAATTTTAAAAATAATCGACCGAAAAATTTTAAAACTACATTTCTAATTAGATTTCATGAAAATAAAATTATTTAAACAAAATTTACATTTTTTTATAAAGAAATAAAAAAGTTACAGCAGTTTTTGTTTGATTTTTAAGAAAAACGCATTATTTCTAAAAAATAACGTTTTTTTGATATAATTTTAAAAGTAATCGTCCGAAAAATTTTAAAACTACATTTCTAATTAGATTTCATGAAAATAATATTATTTAAACAAAATTTACATTTTTTTATAAAGAAATAAAAAAGTTTCTGCAGTTTTTGTGTGATTTTTAAGAAAAACGTTTTTTTGGTATAATTTTAAAAATAATCGACCGAAAAATTTTAAAACTACATTTCTAATTAGATTTCATGAAAATAAAATTATTTAAACAAAATTTACATTTTTTTATAAAGAAATAAAAAAGTTACAGCAGTTTTTGTTTGATTTTTAAGAAAATCGCATTATTTCTAAAAAATAACGTTTTTTTGATATAATTTTAAAAGTAATCGTCCGAAAAATTTTAAAACTACATTTCTAATTAGATTTCATGAAAATAAAATTATTTAAACAAAATTTACATTTTTTTATAAAGAAATAAAAAAGTTTCTGCAGTTTTTGTGGTGATTTTTAAGAAAAACGTTTTTTTGGTATAATTTTAAAAATAATCGACCGAAAAATTTAAAACTACATTTCTAATTAGATTTCATGAAAATAAAATTATTTGAACAAAATTTACATTTTTTTATAAAGAAATAAAAAAGTTACAGCAGTTTTTGTTTGATTTTTAAGAAAAACGCATTATTTCTAAAAAATAACGTTTTTTTGATATAATTTTAAAAGTAACCGTCCGAAAAATTTTAAAACTACATTTCTAATTAGATTTCATAAAAATAATATTATTTAAACAAAATTTACATTTTTTTATAAAGAAATAAAAAAGTTATAGCAGTTTTAGTTTGATTTTTAAGAAAAACGTTTTTTTGGTATAATTTTAAAAATAATCGACCGAAAAATTTTAAAACTACATTTCTAATTAGATTTCATGAAAATAAAATTATTTAAACAAAATTTACATTTTTTTATAAAGAAATAAAAAAGTTACAGCAGTTTTTGTTTGATTTTTAAGAAAAACGCATTATTTCTAAAAAATAACGTTTTTTTGATATAATTTTAAAAGTAATCGTCCGAAAAATTTTAAAACTACATTTCTAATTAGATTTCATGAAAATAAAATTATTTAATTAAAATTTACATTTTTTTATAAAGAAATAAAAAAGTTTCTGCAGTTTTTGTGTGATTTTTAAGAAAAATGTTTTTTTGGTATAATTTTAAAAATAATCGACCGAAAAATTTTAAAACTACATTTCTAATTAGATTTCATGAAAATAAAATTACTTAAACAAAATTTACATTTTTTTATAAAGAAATAAAAAAGTTACAGCAGTTTTTGTTTGATTTTTAAGAAAAACGCATTATTTCTAAAAAATAACGTTTTTTTGATATAATTTTAAAAGTAATCGTCCGAAAAATTTTAAAACTACATTTCTAATTAGATTTCATGAAAATAATATTATTTAAACAAAATTTACATTTTTTTATAAAGAAATAAAAAAGTTACAGCAGTTTTAGTTTGATTTTTAAGAAAAACGTTTTTTTGGTATAATTTTAAAAATAATCGACCGAAAAATTTTAAAACTACATTTCTAATTAGATTTCATGAAAATAAAATTATTTAAACAAAATTTACATTTTTTTATAAAGAAATAAAAAAGTTACAGCAGTTTTTGTTTGATTTTTAAGAAAAACGCATTATTTCTAAAAATTAACGTTTTTTTGATATAATTTTAAAAGTAATCGTCCGAAAAATTTTAAAACTACATTTCTAATTAGATTTCATGAAAATAATATTATTTAAACAAAATTTACATTTTTTTATAAAGAAATAAAAAAGTTACAGCAGTTTTAGTTTGATTTTTAAGAAAAACGTTTTTTTGGTATAATTTTAAAAATAATCAACCGAAAAATTTTAAAACTACATTTCTAATTAGATTTCATGAAAATAAAATTATTTAAACAAAATTTACATTTTTTTATAAAGAAATAAAAAAGTTACAGCAGTTTTTGTTTGATTTTTAAGAAAAACGCATTATTTCTAAAAAATAACGTTTTTTTGATATAATTTTAAAAGTAATCGTCCGAAAAATTTTAAAACTACATTTCTAATTAGATTTCATGAAAATAAAATTATTTAAACAAAATTTACATTTTTTTATAAAGAAATAAAAAAGTTTCTGCAGTTTTTGTGTGATTTTTAAGAAAAACGTTTTTTTGGTATAATTTTAAAAATAATCGACCGAAAAATTTTAAAACTACATTTCTAATTAGATTTCATGAAAATAAAATTATTTAAACAAAATTTACATTTTTTTATAAAGAAATAAAAAAGTTACAGCAGTTTTTGTTTGATTTTTAAGAAAAACGCATTATTTCTAAAAAATAACGTTTTTTTGATATAATTTTAAAAGTAATCGTCCGAAAAATTTTAAAACTACATTTCTAATTAGATTTCATAAAAATAATATTATTTAAACAAAATTTACATTTTTTTATAAAGAAATAAAAAAGTTACAGCAGTTTTAGTTTGATTTTTAAGAAAAACGTTTTTTTGGTATAATTTTAAAAATAATCGACCGAAAAATTTTAAAACTACATTTCTAATTAGATTTCATGAAAATAAAATTATTTAAACAAAATTTACATTTTTTTATAAAGAAATAAAAAAGTTACAGCAGTTTTTGTTTGATTTTTAAGAAAAACGCATTATTTCTAAAAAATAACGTTTTTTTGATATAATTTTAAAAGTAATCGTCCGAAAAATTTTAAAACTACATTTCTAATTAGATTTCATGAAAATAAAATTATTTAAACAAAATTTGCATTTTTATATAAAGAAATAAAAAAGTTTCTGCAGTTTTTGTGTGATTTTTAAGAAAAACGTTTTTTTGGTATAATTTTAAAAATAATCGACCGAAAAATTTTAAAACTACATTTCTAATTAGATTTCATGAAAATAAAATTATTTAAACAAAATTTACATTTTTTTATAAAGAAATAAAAAAGTTACAGCAGTTTTTGTTTGATTTTTAAGAAAAACGCATTATTTCTAAAAAATAACGTTTTTTTGATATAATTTTAAAAGTAATCGTCCGAAAAATTTTAAAACTACATTTCTAATTAGATTTCATGAAAATAATATTATTTAAACAAAATTTACATTTTTTTATAAAGAAATAAAAAAGTTACAGCAGTTTTAGTTTGATTTTTAAGAAAAACGTTTTTTTGGTATAATTTTAAAAATAATCGACCGAAAAATTTTAAAACTACATTTCTAATTAGATTTCATGAAAATAAAATTATTTAAACAAAATTTACATTTTTTTATAAAGAAATAAAAAAGTTACAGCAGTTTTTGTTTGATTTTTAAGAAAAACGCATTATTTCTAAAAAATAACGTTTTTTTGATATAATTTTAAAAGTAATCGTCCGAAAAATTTTAAAACTACATTTCTAATTAGATTTCATGAAAATAATATTATTTAAACAAAATTTACATTTTTTTATAAAGAAATAAGAAAGTTACAGCAGTTTTAGTTTGATTTTTAAGAAAAACGTTTTTTTGGTATAATTTTAAAAATAATCGACCGAAAAATTTTAAAACTACATTTCTAATTAGATTTCATGAAAATAAAATTATTTAAACAAAATTTACATTTTTTTATAAAGAAATAAAAAAGTTACAGCAGTTTTTGTTTGATTTTTAAGAAAAACGCATTATTTCTAAAAAATAACGTTTTTTTGATATAATTTTAAAAGTAATCGTCCGAAAAATTTTAAAACTACATTTCAAATTAGATTTCATGAAAATAATATTATTTAAACAAAATTTACATTTTTTTATAAAGAAATAAAAAAGTTTCTGCAGTTTTTGTGTGATTTTTAAGAAAAACGTTTTTTTGGTATAATTTTAAAAATAATCGACCGAAAAATTTTAAAACTACATTTCTAATTAGATTTCATGAAAATAAAATTATTTAAACAAAATTTACATTTTTTTATAAAGAAATAAAAAAGTTACAGCAGTTTTTGTTTGATTTTTAAGAAAAACGCATTATTTCTAAAAAATAACGTTTTTTTGATATAATTTTAAAAGTAATCGTCCGAAAAATTTTAAAACTACATTTCTAATTAGATTTCATGAAAATAAAATTATTTAAACAAAATTTACATTTTTTTATAAAGAAATAAAAAAGTTTCTGCAGTTTTTGTGTGATTTTTAAGAAAAACGTTTTTTTGGTATAATTTTAAAAATAATCGACCGAAAAATTTTAAAACTACATTTCTAATTAGATTTCATGAAAATAAAATTATTTAAACAAAATTTACATTTTTTTATAAAGAAATAAAAAGTTACAGCAGTTTTTGTTTGATTTTTAAGAAAAAACGCATTATTTCTAAAAAATAACGTTTTTTTGATATAATTTTAAAAGTAATCGTCCGAAAAATTTTAAAACTACATTTCTAATTAGATTTCATGAAAATAAAATTATTTAAACAAAATTTACATTTTTTTATAAAGAAATAAAAAAGTTACAGCAGTTTTTGTTTGATTTTTAAGAAAAACGCATTATTTCTAAAAAATAACGTTTTTTTGATATAATTTTAAAATAAAATCGTCCGAAAAATTTTAAAACTACATTTCTAATTAGATTTCATGAAAATAATATTATTTAAACAAAATTTACATTTTTTTATAAAGAAATAAAAAAGTTACAGCAGTTTTAGTTTGATTTTTAAGAAAAACGTTTTTTTGGTATAATTTTAAAAATAATCGACCGAAAAATTTTAAAACTACATTTCTAATTAGATTTCATGAAAATAAAATTATTTAAACAAAATTTACATTTTTTTATAAAGAAATAAAAAAGTTACAGCAGTTTTTGTTTGATTTTAAGAAAAACGCATTATTTCTAAAAAATAACGTTTTTTTGATATAATTTTAAAAGTAATCGTCCGAAAAATTTTAAAACTACATTTCTAATTAGATTTCATAAAAATAATATTATTTAAACAAAATTTACATTTTTTTATAAAGAAATAAAAAAGTTATAGCAGTTTTAGTTTGATTTTTAAGAAAAACGTTTTTTTGGTATAATTTTAAAAATAATCGACCGAAAAATTTTAAAACTACATTTCTAATTAGATTTCATGAAATAAAATTATTTAAACAAAATTTACATTTTTTTATAAAGAAATAAAAAAGTTACAGCAGTTTTTGTTTGATTTTTAAGAAAAACGCATTATTTCTAAAAAATAACGTTTTTTTGATATAATTTTAAAAGTAATCGTCCGAAAAATTTTAAAACTACATTTCTAATTAGATTTCATGAAAATAAAATTATTTAATTAAAATTTACATTTTTTTATAAAGAAATAAAAAAGTTTCTGCAGTTTTTGTGTGATTTTTAAGAAAAATGTTTTTTTGGTATAATTTTAAAAATAATCGACCGAAAAATTTTAAAACTACATTTCTAATTAGATTTCATGAAAATAAAATTACTTAAACAAAATTTACATTTTTTTATAAAGAAATAAAAAGTTACAGCAGTTTTTGTTTGATTTTTAAGAAAAACGCATTATTTCTAAAAAATAACGTTTTTTTGATATAATTTTAAAAGTAATCGTCCGAAAAATTTTAAAACTACATTTCTAATTAGATTTCATGAAAATAATATTATTTAAACAAAATTTACATTTTTTTATAAAGAAATAAAAAAGTTACAGCAGTTTTAGTTTGATTTTTAAGAAAAACGTTTTTTTGGTATAATTTTAAAAATAATCGACCGAAAAATTTTAAAACTACATTTCTAATTAGATTTCATGAAAATAAAATTATTTAAACAAAATTTACATTTTTTTATAAAGAAATAAAAAAGTTACAGCAGTTTTTGTTTGATTTTTAAGAAAAACGCATTATTTCTAAAAAATAACGTTTTTTTGATATAATTTTAAAAGTAATCGTCCGAAAAATTTTAAAACTACATTTCTAATTAGATTTCATGAAAATAAAATTATTTAAACAAAATTTACATTTTTTTATAAAGAAATAAAAAAGTTTCTGCAGTTTTTGTGTGATTTTTAAGAAAAACGTTTTTTTGGTATAATTTTAAAAATAATCGACCGAAAAATTTTAAAACTACATTTCTAATTAGATTTCATGAAAATAAAATTATTTAAACAAAATTTACATTTTTTTATAAAGAAATAAAAAAGTTACAGCAGTTTTTGTTTGATTTTTAAGAAAAACGCATTATTTCTAAAAAATAACGTTTTTTTGATATAATTTTAAAAGTAATCGTCCGAAAAATTTTAAAACTACATTTCTAATTAGATTTCATGAAAATAATATTATTTAAACAAAATTTACATTTTTTTATAAAGAAATAAAAAAGTTACAGCAGTTTTAGTTTGATTTTTAAGAAAAACGTTTTTTTGGTATAATTTTAAAAATAATCGACCGAAAAATTTTAAAACTACATTTCTAATTAGATTTCATGAAAATAAAATTATTTAAACAAAATTTACATTTTTTTATAAAGAAATAAAAAAGTTACAGCAGTTTTTGTTTGATTTTTAAGAAAAACGCATTATTTCTAAAAAATAACGTTTTTTTGATATAATTTTAAAAGTAATCGTCCGAAAAATTTTAAAACTACATTTCTAATTAGATTTCATGAAAATAAAATTATTTAAACAAAATTTGCATTTTTATATAAAGAAATAAAAAAGTTTCTGCAGTTTTTGTGTGATTTTTAAGAAAAACGTTTTTTTGGTATAATTTTAAAAATAATCGACCGAAAAATTTTAAAACTACATTTCTAATTAGATTTCATTAAAATAAAATTATTTAAACAAAATTTACATTTTTTTATAAAGAAATAAAAAAGTTACAGCAGTTTTTGTTTGATTTTTAAGAAAAACGCATTATTTCTAAAAAATAACGTTTTTTTGATATAATTTTAAAAGTAATCGTCCGAAAAATTTTAAAACTACATTTCTAATTAGATTTCATGAAAATTATATTATTTAAACAAAATTTACATTTTTTTATAAAGAAATAAAAAAGTTACAGCAGTTTTAGTTTGATTTTTAAGAAAAACGTTTTTTTGGTATAATTTTAAAAATAATCGACCGAAAAATTTTAAAACTACATTTCTAATTAGATTTCATGAAAATAAAATTATTTAAACAAAATTTACATTTTTTTATAAAGAAATAAAAAAGTTACAGCAGTTTTTGTTTGATTTTTAAGAAAAACGCATTATTTCTAAAAAATAAGGTTTTTTTGATATAATTTTAAAAGTAATCGTCCGAAAAATTTTAAAACTACATTTCTAATTAGATTTCATGAAAATAATATTATTTAAACAAAATTTACATTTTTTTATAAAGAAATAAAAAAGTTACAGCAGTTTTAGTTTGATTTTTAAGAAAAACGTTTTTTTGGTATAATTTTAAAAATAATCGACCGAAAAATTTTAAAACTACATTTCTAATTAGATTTCATGAAAATAAAATTATTTAAACAAAATTTACATTTTTTTATAAAGAAATAAAAAAGTTACAGCAGTTTTTGTTTGATTTTTAAGAAAAACGCATTATTTCTAAAAAATAACGTTTTTTTGATATAATTTTAAAAGTAATCGTCCGAAAAATTTTAAAACTACATTTCTAATTAGATTTCATGAAAATAATATTATTTAAACAAAATTTACATTTTTTTATAAAGAAATAAAAAAGTTACAGCAGTTTTAGTTTGATTTTTAAGAAAAACGTTTTTTTGGTATAATTTTAAAAATAATCGACCGAAAAATTTTAAAACTACATTTCTAATTAGATTTCATGAAAATAAAATTATTTAAACAAAATTTACATTTTTTTATAAAGAAATAAAAAAGTTACAGCAGTTTTTGTTTGATTTTTAAGAAAAACGCATTATTTCTAAAAAATAACGTTTTTTTGATATAATTTTAAAAGTAATCGTCCGAAAAATTTTAAAACTACATTTCTAATTAGATTTCATGAAAATAATATTATTTAAACAAAATTTACATTTTTTTATAAAGAAATAAAAAAGTTTCTGCAGTTTTTGTGTGATTTTTAAGAAAAACGTTTTTTTGGTATAATTTTAAAAATAATCGACCGAAAAATTTTAAAACTACATTTCTAATTAGATTTCATGAAAATAAAATTATTTAAACAAAATTTACATTTTTTTATAAAGAAATAAAAAAGTTACAGCAGTTTTTGTTTGATTTTTAAGAAAAACGCATTATTTCTAAAAAATAACGTTTTTTTGATATAATTTTAAAAGTAATCGTCCGAAAAATTTTAAAACTACATTTCTAATTAGATTTCATGAAAATAATATTATTTAAACAAAATTTACATTTTTTTATAAAGAAATAAAAAAGTTACAGCAGTTTTAGTTTGATTTTTAAGAAAAACGTTTTTTTGGTATAATTTTAAAAATAATCGACCGAAAAATTTTAAAACTACATTTCTAATTAGATTTCATGAAAATAAAATTATTTAAACAAAATTTACATTTTTTTATAAAGAAATAAAAAAGTTACAGCAGTTTTTGTTTGATTTTTAAGAAAAACGCATTATTTCTAAAAAATAACGTTTTTTTTGATATAATTTTAAAAGTAATCGTCCGAAAAATTTTAAAACTACATTTCTAATTAGATTTCATGAAAATAATATTATTTAAACAAAATTTACATTTTTTTATAAAGAAATAAAAAAGTTTCTGCAGTTTTTGTGTCATTTTTAAGAAAAACGTTTTTTTGGTATAATTTTAAAAATAATCGACCGATTAATTTTAAAACTACATTTCTAATTAGATTTCATGAAAATAAAATTATTTAAACAAAATTTACATTTTTTTATAAAGAAATAAAAAAGTTACAGCAGTTTTTGTTTGATTTTTAAGAAAAACGCATTATTTCTAAAAAATAACGTTTTTTTGATATAATTTTAAAAGTAATCGTCCGAAAAATTTTAAAACTACATTTCTAATTAGATTTCATGAAAATAATATTATTTAAACAAAATTTACATTTTTTTATAAAGAAATAAAAAAATTACAGCAGTTTTTGTTTGATTTTTAAGAAAAACGCATTATTTCTAAAAATTAACGTTTTTTTGATATAATTTTAAAAGTAATCGTCCGAAAAATTTTAAAACTACATTTCTAATTAGATTTCATGAAAATAATATTATTTAAACAAAATTTACATTTTTTTATAAAGAAATAAAAAAGTTTCTGCAGTTTTTGTGTGATTTTTAAGAAAAACGTTTTTTTGGTATAATTTTAAAAATAATCGACCGAAAAATTTTAAAACTACATTTCTAATTAGATTTCATGAAAATAAAATTATTTAAACAAAATTTACATTTTTTTATAAAGAAATAAAAAAGTTACAGCAGTTTTTGTTTGATTTTTAAGAAAAACGCATTATTTCTAAAAAATAAAGTTTTTTTGATATAATTTTAAAAGTAATCGTCCGAAAAATTTTAAAAATACATTTCTAATTAGATTTCATGAAAATAAAATTATTTAAACAAAATTTACATTTTTTTATAAAAAAATAAAAAAGTTTCTGCAGTTTTTGTGTGATTTTTAAGAAAAACGTTTTTTTGGTATAATTTTAAAAGTAATCGTCCGAAAAATTTTAAAACTACATTTCTAATTAGATTTCATGAAAATAATATTATTTAAACAAAATTTACATTTTTTTATAAAGAAATAAAAAAGTTACAGCAGTTTTTGTTTGATTTTTAAGAAAAACGCATTATTTCTAAAAAATAACGTTTTTTTGATATAATTTTAAAAGTAATCGTCCGAAAAATTTTAAAACTACATTTCTAATTAGATTTCATGAAAATAATATTATTTAAACAAAATTTACATTTTTTTATAAAGAAATAAAAAAGTTACAGCAGTTTTAGTTTGATTTTTAAGAAAAACGTTTTTTTGGTATAATTTTAAAAATAATCGACCGAAAAATTTTAAAACTACATTTCTAATTAGATTTCATGAAAATAAATTTATTTAAACAAAATTTACATTTTTTTATAAAGAAATAAAAAAGTTACAGCAGTTTTTGTTTGATTTTTAAGAAAAACGCATTATTTCTAAAAAATAACGTTTTTTTGATATAATTTTAAAAGTAATCGTCCGAAAAATTTTAATACTACATTTCTAATTAGATTTCATGAAAATAAAATTATTTAAATAAAATTTACATTTTTTTATAAAGAAATAAAAAAGTTACAGCAGTTTTTGTTTGATTTTTAAGAAAAACGCATTATTTCTAAAAAATAACGTTTTTTTGATATAATTTTAAAAGTAATCGTCCGAAAAATTTTAAAACTACATTTCTAATTAGATTTCATGAAAATAATATTATTTAAACAAAATTTACATTTTTTTATAAAGAAATAAAAAAGTTTCTGCAGTTTTTGTGTGATTTTTAAGAAAAACGTTTTTTTGGTATAATTTTAAAAATAATCGACCGAAAAATTTTAAAACTACATTTCTAATTAGATTTCATGAAAATAAAATTATTTAAACAAAATTTACATTTTTTTATAAAGAACTAAAAAAGTTACAGCAGTTTTTGTTTGATTTTTAAGAAAAACGCATTATTTCTAAAAAATAACGTTTTTTTGATATAATTTTAAAAGTAATCGTCCGAAAAATTTTAAAACTACATTTCTAATTAGATTTCATAAAAATAATATTATTTAAACAAAATTTACATTTTTTTATAAAGAAATATAAAAGTTACAGCAGTTTTTGTTTGATTTTTAAGAAAAACGCATTATTTCTAAAAAATAACGTTTTTTTGATATAATTTTAAAAGTAATCGTCCGAAAAATTTTAAAACTACATTTCTAATTAGATTTCATGAAAATAATATTATTTAAACAAAATTTACATTTTTTTATAAAGAAATAAAAAAGTTTCTGCAGTTTTTGTGTGATTTTTAAGAAAAACGTTTTTTTGGTATAATTTTAAAAATAATCGACCGAAAAATTTTAAAACTACATTTCTAATTAGATTTCATGAAAATAAAATTATTTAAACAAAATTTACATTTTTTTATAAAGAAATAAAAAAGTTACAGCAGTTTTTGTTTGATTTTTAAGAAAAACGCTTTATTTCTAAAAAATAACGTTTTTTTGATATAATTTTAAAAGTAATCGTCCGAAAAATTTTAAAACTACATTTCTAATTAGATTTCATGAAAATAATATTATTTAACTAAAATTTACATTCTTTTATAAAGAAATAAAAAAGTTTCTGCAGTTTTTGTGTGATTTTTAAGAAAAACGTTTTTTTGGTATAATTTTAAAAATAATCGACCGAAAAATTTTAAAACTACATTTCTAATTAGATTTCATGAAAATAAAATTATTTAAACAAAATTTACATTTTTTTATAAAGAAATAAAAAAGTTACAGCAGTTTTTGTTTGATTTTTAAGAAAAACGCATTATTTCTAAAAAATAACGTTTTTTTGATATAATTTTAAAAGTAATCGTCCGAAAAATTTTAAAACTACATTTCTAATTAGATTTCATGAAAATAATATTATTTAAACAAAATTTACATTTTTTTATAAAGAAATAAAAAAGTTACAGCAGTTTTAGTTTGATTGTTAAGAAAAACGTTTTTTTGGTATAATTTTAAAAATAATCGACCGAAAAATTTTAAAACTACATTTCTAATTAGATTTCATGAAAATAAAATTATTTAAACAAAATTTACATTTTTTTATAAAGAAATAAAAAAGTTACAGCAGTTTTTGTTTGATTTTTAAGAAAAACGCATTATTTCTAAAAAATAACGTTTTTTTGATATAATTTTAAAAGTAATCGTCCGAAAATTTTAAAACTACATTTCTAATTAGATTTTATGAAAATAATATTATTTAAACAAAATTTACATTTTTTTATAAAGAAATAAAAAAGTTTCTGCAGTTTTTGTGTGATTTTAAGAAAAACGTTTTTTTGGTATAATTTAAAAATAATCGACCGAAAAATTTTAAAACTACATTTCCAATTAGATTTCATGAAAATAAAATTATTTAAACAAAATTTACATTTTTTTATAAAGAAATAAAAAAGTTACAGCAGTTTTTGTTTGATTTTTAAGAAAAACGCATTATTTCTAAAAAATAAAGTTTTTTTGATATAATTTTAAAAGTAATCGTCCGAAAAATTTTAAAACTACATTTCTAATTAGATTTCATGAAAATAAAATTATTTAAACAAAATTTACATTTTTTTATAAAGAAATAAAAAAGTTTCTGCAGTTTTTGTGTGATTTTTAAGAAAAACGTTTTTTTGGTATAATTTTAAAAATAATCGACCGAAAAATTTTAAAACTACATTTCTAATTAGATTTCATGAAAATAAAATTATTTAAACAAAATTTACATTTTTTTATAAAGAAATAAAAAAGTTACAGCAGTTTTTGTTTGATTTTTAAGAAAAACGCATTATTTCTAAAAAATAACGTTTTTTTGATATAATTTTAAAAGTAATCGTACGAAAAATTTTAAAACTACATTTCTAATTAGATTTCATGAAAATAATATTATTTAAACAAAATTTACATTTTTTTATAAAGAAATAAAAAAGTTACAGCAGTTTTAGTTTGATTTTTAAGAAAAACGTTTTTTTGGTATAATTTTAAAAATAATCGACCGAAAAATTTTAAAACTACATTTCTAATTAGATTTCATGAAAATAAAATTATTTAAACAAAATTTACATTTTTTTATAAAGAAATAAAAAAGTTACAGCAGTTTTTGTTTGATTTTTAAGAAAAACGCATTATTTCTAAAAAATAACGTTTTTTTGATATAATTTTAAAAGTAATCGTCCGAAAAATTTTAAAACTACATTTCTAATTAGATTTCATGAAAATAAAATTATTTAAACAAAATTTACATTTTTTTATAAAGAAATAAAAAAGTTTCTGCAGTTTTTGTGTGATTTTTAAGAAAAACGTTTTTTTGGTATAATTTTAAAAATAATCGACCGAAAAATTTTAAAACTACATTTCTAATTAGATTTCATGAAAATAAAATTATTTAAACAAAATTTACATTTTTTTATAAAGAAATAAAAAAGTTACAGCAGTTTTTGTTTGATTTTTAAGAAAAACGCATTATTTCTAAAAAATAACGTTTTTTTGATATAATTTTAAAAGTAATCGTCCGAAAAATTTTAAAACTACATTTCTAATTAGATTTCATGAAAATAATATTATTTAAACAAAATTTACATTTTTTTATAAAGAAATAAAAAAGTTACAGCAGTTTTAGTTTGATTTTTAAGAAAAACGCATTATTTCTAAAAATAACGTTTTTTTGATATAATTTTAAAAGTAATCGTCCGAAAAATTTTAAAACTACATTTCTAATTAGATTTCATGAAAATAAAATTATTTAAACAAAATTTACATTTTTTTATAAAGAAATAAAAAAGTTTCTGCAGTTTTTGTGTGATTTTTAAGAAAAACGTTTTTTTGGTATAATTTTAAAAATAATCGACCGAAAAATTTTAAAACTACATTTCTAATTAGATTTCATGAAAATAAAATTATTTAAACAAAATTTACATTTTTTTATAAAGAAATAAAAAAGTTACAGCAGTTTTTGTTTGATTTTTAAGAAAAACGCATTATTTCTAAAAAATAACGTTTTTTTGATATAATTTTAAAAGTAATCGTCCGAAAAATTTTAAAACTACATTTCTAATTAGATTTCATGAAAATAATATTATTTAAACAAAATTTACATTTTTTTATAAAGAAATAAAAAAGTTACAGCAGTTTTAGTTTGATTTTTAAGAAAAACGTTTTTTTTGGTATAATTTTAAAAATAATCGACCGAAAAATTTTAAAACTACATTTCTAATTAGATTTCATGAAAATAAAATTATTTAAACAAAATTTACATTTTTTTATAAAGAAATAAAAAAGTTTCTGCAGTTTTTGTGTGATTTTTAAGAAAAACGTTTTTTTGGTATAATTTTAAAAATAATCGACCGAAAAATTTTAAAACTACATTTCTAATTAGATTTCATGAAAATAAAATTATTTAAACAAAATTTACATTTTTTTATAAAGAAATAAAAAAGTTACAGCAGTTTTTGTTTGATTTTTAAGAAAAACGCATTATTTCTAAAAAATAACGTTTTTTTGATATAATTTTAAAAGTAATCGTCCGAAAAATTTTAAAACTACATTTCTAATTAGATTTCATGAAAATAAAATTATTTAAACAAAATTTACATTTTTATATAAAGAAATAAAAAAGTTTCTGCAGTTTTTGTGTGATTTTTAAGAAAAACGTTTTTTTGGTATAATTTTAAAAATAATCGACCGAAAAATTTTAAAACTACATTTCTAATTAGATTTCATGAAAATAAAATTATTTAAACAAAATTTACATTTTTTTATAAAGAAATAAAAAAGTTACAGCAGTTTTTGTTTGATTTTTAAGAAAAACGCATTATTTCTAAAAAATAACGTTTTTTTGATATAATTTTAAAAGTAATCGTCTGAAAAATTTTAAAACTACATTTCTAATTAGATTTCATGAAAATAATATTATCTAAACAAAATTTACATTTTTTTATAAAGAAATAAAAAAGTTACAGCAGTTTTAGTTTGATTTTTAAGAAAAACGTTTTTTTGGTATAATTTTAAAAATATTCGACCGAAAAATTTTAAAACTACATTTCTAATTAGATTTCATGAAAATAAAATTATTTAAACAAAATTTACATTTTTTTATAAAGAAATAAAAAAGTTACAGAAGTTTTTGTTTGATTTTTAAGAAAAACGTTTTTTTGGTATAATTTTAAAAATAATCGACCGAAAAATTTTAAAACTACATTTCTAATTAGATTTCATGAAAATAAAATTATTTAAACAAAATTTACATTTTTTTATAAAGAAATAAAAAAGTTACAGCAGTTTTTGTTTGATTTTTAAGAAAAACGCATTATTTCTAAAAAATAACGTTTTTTTGATATAATTTTAAAAGTAATCGTCCGAAAAATTTTAAAACTACATTTCTAATTAGATTTCATGAAAATAAAATTATTTAAACAAAATTTACATTTTTTTATAAAGAAATAAAAAAGTTTCTGCAGTTTTTGTGTGATTTTTAAGAAAAACGTTTTTTTGGTATAATTTTAAAAATAATCGACCGAAAAATTTTAAAACTACATTTCTAATTAGATTTCATGAAAATAAAATTATTTAAACAAAATTTACATTTTTTTAAAAAGAAATAAAAAAGTTACAGCAGTTTTTGTTTGATTTTTAAGAAAAACGCATTATTTCTAAAAAATAACGTTTTTTTGATATAATTTTAAAAGTAATCGTCCGAAAAATTTTAAAACTACATTTCTAATTAGATTTCATGAAAATAATATTATTTAAACAAAATTTACATTTTTTTATAAAGAAATAAAAAAGTTACAGCAGTTTTAGTTTGATTTTTAAGAAAAACGCATTATTTCTAAAAAATAACGTTTTTTTGATATAATTTTAAAAGTAATCGTCCGAAAAATTTTAAAACTACATTTCTAATTAGATTTCATGAAAATAAAATTATTTAAACAAAATTTACATTTTTTTATAAAGAAATAAAAAAGTTTCTGCAGTTTTTGTGTGATTTTTAAGAAAAACGTTTTTTTGGTATAATTTTAAAAATAATCGACCGAAAAATTTTAAAACTACATTTCTAATTAGATTTCATGAAAATAAAATTATTTAAACAAAATTTACATTTTTTTATAAAGAAATAAAAAAGTTACAGCAGTTTTTGTTTGATTTTTAAGAAAAACGCATTATTTCTAAAAAATAACGTTTTTTTGATATAATTTTAAAAGTAATCGTCCGAAAAATTTTAAAACTACATTTCTAATTAGATTTCATGAAAATAATATTATTTAAACAAAATTTACATTATTTTATAAAGAAATAAAAAAGTTACAGCAGTTTTAGTTTGATTTTTAAGAAAAACGTTTTTTTGGTATAATTTTAAAAATAATCGACCGAAAAATTTTAAAACTACATTTCTAATTAGATTTCATGAAAATAAAATTATTTAAACAAAATTTACATTTTTTTATAAAGAAATAAAAAAGTTTCTGCAGTTTTTGTGTGATTTTTAAGAAAAACGTTTTTTTGGTATAATTTTAAAAATAATCGACCGAAAAATTTTAAAACTACATTTCTAATTAGATTTCATGAAAATAAAATTATTTAAACAAAATTTACATTTTTTTATAAAGAAATAAAAAAGTTACAGCAGTTTTTGTTTGATTTTTAAGAAAAACGCATTATTTCTAAAAAATAACGTTTTTTTGATATAATTTTAAAAGTAATCGTCCGAAAAATTTTAAAACTACATTTCTAATTAGATTTCATGAAAATAATATTATCTAAACAAAATTTACATTTTTTTATAAAGAAATAAAAAAGTTACAGCAGTTTTAGTTTGATTTTTAAGAAAAACGTTTTTTTGGTATAATTTTAAAAATAATCGACCGAAAAATTTTAAAACTACATTTCTAATTAGATTTCATGAAAATAAAATTATTTAAACAAAATTTACATTTTTTTATAAAGAAATAAAAAAGTTACAGCAGTTTTAGTTTGATTTTTAAGAAAAACGTTTTTTTGGTATAATTTTAAAAATAATCGACCGAAAAATTTTAAAACTACATTTCTAATTAGATTTCATGAAAATAAAATTATTTAAACAAAATTTACATTTTTTTATAAAGAAATAAAAAAGTTACAGCAGTTTTTGTTTGATTTTTAAGAAAAACGCATTATTTCTAAAAAATAACGTTTTTTTGATATAATTTTAAAAGTAATCGTCCGAAAAATTTTAAAACTACATTTCTAATTAGATTTCATGAAAATAAAATTATTTAAACAAAATTTACATTTTTTTATAAAGAAATAAAAAAGTTTCTGCAGTTTTTGTGTGATTTTTAAGAAAAACGTTTTTTTGGTATAATTTTAAAAATAATCGACCGAAAAATTTTAAAACTACATTTCTAATTAGATTTCATGAAAATAAAATTATTTAAACAAAATTTACATTTTTTTATAAAGAAATAAAAAAAGTCACAGCAGTTTTTGTTTGATTTTTAAGAAAAACGCATTATTTCTAAAAAATAACGTTTTTTTGATATAATTTTAAAAGTAATCGTCCGAAAAATTTTAAAACTACATTTCTAATTAGATTTCATGAAAATAATATTATTTAAACAAAATTTACATTTTTTTATAAAGAAATAAAAAAGTTACAGCAGTTTTAGTTTGATTTTTAAGAAAAAGGTTTTTTTGGTATAATTTTAAAAATAATCGACCGAAAAATTTTAAAACTACATTTCTAATTAGATTTCATGAAAATAAAATTATTTAAACAAAATTTACATTTTTTTATAAAGAAATAAAAAAGTTACAGCAGTTTTTGTTTGATTTTTAAGAAAAACGCATTATTTCTAAAAAATAACGTTTTTTTGATATAATTTTAAAAGTAATCGTAAGAAAAATTTTAAAACTACATTTCTAATTAGATTTCATGAAAATAAAATTATTTAAACAAAATTTACATTTTTTTATAAAGAAATAAAAAAGTTTCTGCAGTTTTTGTGTGATTTTTAAGAAAAACGTTTTTTTGGTATAATTTTAAAAATAATTGACCGAAAAATTTTAAAACTACATTTCTAATTAGATTTCATGAAAATAAAATTATTTAAACAAAATTTACATTTTTTTATAAAGAAATAAAAAAGTTACAGCAGTTTTTGTTTGATTTTTAAGAAAAACGCATTATTTCTAAAAAATAACGTTTTTTTGATATAATTTTAAAAGTAATCGTCCGAAAAATTTTAAAACTACATTTCTAATTAGATTTCATGAAAATAATATTATTTAAACAAAATTTACATTTTTTTATAAAGAAATAAAAAAGTTACAGCAGTTTTAGTTTGATTTTTAAGAAAAACGTTTTTTTGGTATAATTTTAAAAATAATCGACCGAAAAATTTTAAAACTACATTTCTAATTAGATTTCATGAAAATAAAATTATTTAAACAAAATTTACATTTTTTTATAAAGAAATAAAAAAGTTACAGCAGTTTTTGTTTGATTTTTAAGAAAAACGCATTATTTCTAAAAAATAACGTTTTTTTGATATAATTTTAAAAGTAATCGTCCGAAAAATTTTAAAACTACATTTCTAATTAGATTTCATGAAAATAATATTATTTAAACAAAATTTACATTTTTTTATAAAGAAATAAAAAAGTTACAGCAGTTTTAGTTTGATTTTTAAGAAAAACGTTTTTTTGGTATAATTTTAAAAATAATCGACTGAAAAATTTTAAAACTACATTTCTAATTAGATTTCATGAAAATAAAATTATTTAAACAAAATTTACATTTTTTTATAAAGAAATAAAAAAGTTACAGCAGTTTTTGTTTGATTTTTAAGAAAAACGCATTATTTCTAAAAAATAACGTTTTTTTGATATAATTTTAAAAGTAATCGTCCGAAAAATTTTAAAACTACATTTCTAATTAGATTTCATGAAAATAATATTATTTAAACAAAATTTACATTTTTTTATAAAGAAATAAAAAAGTTACAGCAGTTTTAGTTTGATTTTTAAGAAAAACGTTTTTTTGGTATAATTTTAAAAATAATCGACCGAAAAATTTTAAAACTACATTTCTAATTAGATTTCATGAAAATAAAATTATTTAAACAAAATTTACATTTTTTTATAAAGAAATAAAAAAGTTACAGCAGTTTTTGTTTGATTTTTAAGAAAAACGCATTATTTCTAAAAAATAACGTTTTTTTGATATAATTTTAAAAGTAATCGTCCGAAAAATTTTAAAACTACATTTCTAATTAGATTTCATGAAAATAATATTATTTAAACAAAATTTACATTTTTTTATAAAGAAATAAAAAAGTTACAGCAGTTTTAGTTTGATTTTTAAGAAAAACGTTTTTTTGGTATAATTTTAAAAATAATCGACCGAAAAATTTTAAAACTACATTTCTAATTAGATTTCATGAAAATAAAATTACTTAAACAAAATTTACATTTTTTTATAAAGAAATAAAAAAGTTACAGCAGTTTTTGTTTGATTTTTAAGAAAAACGCATTATTTCTAAAAAATAACGTTTTTTTGATATAATTTTAAAAGTAATCGTCCGAAAAATTTTAAAACTACATTTCTAATTAGATTTCATGAAAATAATATTATTTAAACAAAATTTACATTTCTTTATAAAGAAATAAAAAAGTTACAGCAGTTTTAGTTTGATTTTTAAGAAAAACGTTTTTTTGGTATAATTTTAAAAATAATCGACCGAAAAATTTTAAAACTACATTTCTAATTAGATTTCATGAAAATAAAATTATTTAAACAAAATTTACATTTTTTTATAAAGAAATAAAAAAGTTACAGCAGTTTATGTTTGATTTTTAAGAAAAACGCATTATTTCTAAAAAATAACGTTTTTTTGATATAATTTTAAAAGTAATCGTCCGAAAAATTTTAAAACTACATTTCTAATTAGATTTCATGAAAATAATATTATTTAAACAAAATTTACATTTTTTTATAAAAAAATAAAAAAGTTTCTGCAGTTTTTGTGTGATTTTTAAGAAAAACGTTTTTTTGGTATAATTTTAAAAATAATCGACCGAAAAATTTTAAAACTACATTTCTAATTAGATTTCATGAAAATAAAATTATTTAAACAAAATTTACATTTTTTTATAAAGAAATAAAAAAGTTACAGCAGTTTTTGTTTGATTTTTAAGAAAAACGCATTATTTCTAAAAAATAACGTTTTTTTGATATAATTTTAAAAGTAATCGTCCGAAAAATTTTAAAACTACATTTCTAATTAGATTTCATGAAAATAAAATTATTTAAACAAAATTTACATTTTTTTATAAAGAAATAAAAAAGTTTCTGCAGTTTTTGTGTGATTTATAAGAAAAACGTTTTTTTGGTATAATTTTAAAAATAATCGACCGAAAAATTTTAAAACTACATTTCTAATTAGATTTCATGAAAATAAAATTATTTAAACAAAATTTACATTTTTTTATAAAGAAATAAAAAAGTTGCAGCAGTTTTTGTTTGATTTTTAAGAAAAACGCATTATTTCTAAAAAATAACGTTTTTTTGATATAATTTTAAAAGTAATCGTCCGAAAAATTTTAAAACTACATTTCTAATTAGATTTCATGAAAATAATATTATTTAAACAAAATTTACATTTTTTTATAAAGAAATAAAAAAGTTACAGCAGTTTTAGTTTGATTTTTAAGAAAAACGTTTTTTTGTTATAATTTTAAAAATAATCGACCGAAAAATTTTAAAACTACATTTCTAATTAGATTTCATGAAAATAAAATTATTTATACAAAATTTACATTTTTTTATAAAGAAATAAAAAAGTTACAGCAGTTTTTGTTTGATTTTTAAGAAAAACGCATTATTTCGAAAAAATAACGTTTTTTTGATATAATTTTAAAAGTAATCGTCCGAAAAATTTTAAAACTACATTTCTAATTAGATTTCATGAAAATAAAATTATTTAAACAAAATTTACATTTTTTTATAAAGAAATAAAAAAGTTTCTGCAGTTTTTGTGTGATTTTTAAGAAAAACGTTTTTTTGGTATAATTTTAAAAATAATCGACCGAAAAATTTTAAAACTACATTTCTAATTAGATTTCATGAAAATAAAATTATTTGAACAAAATTTACATTTTTTTATAAAGAAATAAAAAAGTTACAGCATTTTTTGTTTGATTTTTAAGAAAAACGCATTATTTCTAAAAAATAACGTTTTTTTGATATAATTTTAAAAGTAATCGTCCGAAAAATTTTAAAACTACATTTCTAATTAGATTTCATGAAAATAATATTATTTAAACAAAATTTACATTTTTTTATAAAGAAATAAAAAAGTTACAGCAGTTTTAGTTTGATTTTTAAGATAAACGTTTTTTTGGTATAATTTTAAAAATAATCGACCGAAAAATTTTAAAACTACATTTCTAATTAGATTTCATGAAAATAAAATTATTTAAACAAAATTTACATTTTTTTATAAAGAAATAAAAAAGTTACAGCAGTTTTTGTTTGATTTTTAAGAAAAACGCATTATTTCTAAAAAATAACGTTTTTTTGATATAATTTTAAAAGTAATCGTCCGAAAAATTTTAAAACTACATTTCTAATTAGATTTCATGAAAATAATATTATTTAAACAAAATTTACATTTTTTTATAAAGAAATAAAAAAGTTTCTGCAGTTTTTGTGTGATTTTTAAGAAAAACGTTTTTTTGGTATAATTTTAAAAATAATCGACCGAAAAATTTTAAAACTACATTTCTAATTAGATTTCATGAAAATAAAATTATTTAAACAAAATTTACATTTTTTTATAAAGAAATAAAAAAGTTTCTGCAGTTTTTGTGTGATTTTTAAGAAAAACGTTTTTTTTGGTATAATTTTAAAAATAATCGACCGAAAAATTTTAAAACTACATTTCTAATTAGATTTCATGAAAATAAAATTATTTAAACAAAATTTACATTTTTTTATAAAGAAATAAAAAAGTTACAGCAGTTTTTGTTTGATTTTTAAGAAAAACGCATTATTTCTAAAAAATAACGTTTTTTTGATATAATTTTAAAAGTAATCGTCCGAAAAATTTTAAAACTACATTTCTAATTAGATTTCATGAAAATAATATTATTTAAACAAAATTTACATTTTTTTATAAAGAAATAAAAAAGTTACAGCAGTTTTAGTTTGATTTTTAAGAAAAACGTTTTTTTGTTATAATTTTAAAAATAATCGACCGAAAAATTTTAAAACTACATTTCTAATTAGATTTCATGAAAATAAAATTATTTAAACAAAATTTACATTTTTTTATAAAGAAATAAAAAAGTTACAGCAGTTTTTGTTTGATTTTTAAGAAAAACGCATTATGTCGAAAAAATAACGTTTTTTTGATATAATTTTAAAAGTAATCGTCCGAAAAATTTTAAAACTACATTTCTAATTAGATTTCTCGAAAATAAAATTATTTAAACAAAATTTACATTTTTTTATAAAGAAATAAAAAAGTTTCTGCAGTTTTTGTGTGATTTTTAAGAAAAACGTTTTTTTGGTATAATTTTAAAAATAATCGACCGAAAAATTTTAAAACTACATTTCTAATTAGATTTCATGAAAATAAAATTATTTAAACAAAATTTACATTTTTTTATAAAGAAATAAAAAAGTTACAGCAGTTTTTGTTTGATTTTTAAGAAAAACGCATTATTTCTAAAAAATAACGTTTTTTTGATATAATTTTAAAAGTAATCGTCCGAAAAATTTTAAAACTACATTTCTAAATAGATTTCATGTAAATAATATTATTTAAACAAAATTTACATTTTTTTATAAAGAAATAAAAAAGTTACAGCAGTTTTAGTTTGATTTTTAAGAAAAACGTTTTTTTGGTATAATTTTAAAAATAATCGACCGAAAAATTTTAAAACTACATTTCTAATTAGATTTCATGAAAATAAAATTATTTAAACAAAATTTACATTTTTTTATAAAGAAATAAAAAAGTTTCTGCAGTTTTTGTGTGATTTTTAAGAAAAACGTTTTTTTGGTATAATTTTAAAAATAATCGACCGAAAAATTTTAAAACTACATTTCTAATTAGATTTCATGAAAATAAAATTATTTAAACAAAATTTACATTTTTTTATAAAGAAATAAAAAAGTTACAGCAGTTTTTGTTTGATTTTTAAGAAAAACGCATTATTTCTAAAAAATAACGTTTTTTTGATATAATTTTAAAAGTAATCGTCCGAAAAATTTTAAAACTACATTTCTAATTAGATTTCATGTAAATAATATTATTTAAACAAAATTTACATTTTTTTATAAAGAAATAAAAAAGTTACAGCAGTTTTAGTTTGATTTTTAAGAAAAACGTTTTTTTGGTATAATTTTAAAAATAATCGACCGAAAAATTTTAAAACTACATTTCTAATTAGATTTCATGAAAATAAAATTATTTAAACAAAATTTACATTTTTTTATAAAGAAATAAAAAAGTTACAGCAGTTTTTGTTTGATTTTTAAGAAAAACGCATTATTTCTAAAAAATAACGTTTTTTTGATATAATTTTAAAAGTAATCGTCCAAAAAATTTTAAAACTACATTTCTAATTAGATTTCATGAAAATAATATTATTTAAACAAAATTTACATTTTTTTATAAAGAAATAAAAAAGTTTCTGCAGTTTTTGTGTGATTTTTAAGAAAAACGTTTTTTTGGTATAATTTTAAAAATAATCGACCGAAAAATTTTAAAACTACATTTCTAATTAGATTTCATGAAAATAAAATTATTTAAACAAAATTTACATTTTTTTATAAAGAAATAAAAAAGTTACAGCAGTTTTTGTTTGATTTTTAAGAAAAACGCATTATTTCTAAAAAATAACGTTTTTTTGATATAATTTTAAAAGTAATCGTCCGAAAAATTTTAAAACTACATTTTTAATTAGATTTCATGAAAATAATATTATTTAAACAAAATTTACATTTTTTTATAAAGAAATAAAAAAGTTACAGCAGTTTTAGTTTGATTTTTAAGAAAAACGTTTTTTTGGTATAATTTTATAAATAATCGACCGAAAAATTTTAAAACTACATTTCTAATTAGATTTCATGAAAATAAAATTATGTAAACAAAATTTACATTTTTTTATAAAGAAATAAAAAAGTTACAGCAGTTTTTGTTTGATTTTTAAGAAAAACGCATTATTTCTAAAAAATAACGTTTTTTTGATATAATTTTAAAAGTAATCGTCCGAAAAATTTTAAAACTACATTTCTAATTAGATTTCATGAAAATAATATTATTTAAACAAAATTTACATTTTTTTATAAAGAAATAAAAAAGTTTCTGCAGTTTTTGTGTGATTTTTAAGAAAAACGTTTTTTTGGTATAATTTTAAAAATAATCGACCGAAAAATTTTAAAACTACATTTCTAATTAGATTTCATGAAAATAAAATTATTTAAACAAAATTTACATTTTTTTATAAAGAAATAAAAAAGTTGCAGCAGTTTTTGTTTGATTTTTAAGAAAAACGCATTATTTCTAAAAAATAACGTTTTTTTGATATAATTTTAAAAGTAATCGTCCGAAAAATTTTAAAACTACATTTCTAATTAGATTTCATGAAAATAATATTATTTAAACAAAATTTACATTTTTTTATAAAGAAATAAAAAAGTTACAGCAGTTTTAGTTTGATTTTTAAGAAAAACGTTTTTTTGTTATAATTTTAAAAATAATCGACCGAAAAATTTTAAAACTACATTTCTAATTAGATTTCATGAAAATAAAATTATTTATACAAAATTTACATTTTTTTATAAAGAAATAAAAAAGTTACAGCAGTTTTTGTTTGATTTTTAAGAAAAACGCATTATTTCGAAAAAATAACGTTTTTTTGATATAATTTTAAAAGTAATCGTCCGAAAAATTTTAAAACTACATTTCTAATTAGATTTCATGAAAATAAAATTATTTAAACAAAATTTACATTTTTTTATAAAGAAATAAAAAAGTTTCTGCAGTTTTTGTGTGATTTTTAAGAAAAACGTTTTTTTGGTATAATTTTAAAAATAATCGACCGAAAAATTTTAAAACTACATTTCTAATTAGATTTCATGAAAATAAAATTATTTGAACAAAATTTACATTTTTTTATAAAGAAATAAAAAAGTTACAGCATTTTTTGTTTGATTTTTAAGAAAAACGCATTATTTCTAAAAAATAACGTTTTTTTGATATAATTTTAAAAGTAATCGTCCGAAAAATTTTAAAACTACATTTCTAATTAGATTTCATGAAAATAATATTATTTAAACAAAATTTACATTTTTTTATAAAGAAATAAAAAAGTTACAGCAGTTTTAGTTTGATTTTTAAGATAAACGTTTTTTTGGTATAATTTTAAAAATAATCGACCGAAAAATTTTAAAACTACATTTCTAATTAGATTTCATGAAAATAAAATTATTTAAACAAAATTTACATTTTTTTATAAAGAAATAAAAAAGTTACAGCAGTTTTTGTTTGATTTTTAAGAAAAACGCATTATTTCTAAAAAATAACGTTTTTTTGATATAATTTTAAAAGTAATCGTCCGAAAAATTTTAAAACTACATTTCTAATTAGATTTCATGAAAATAATATTATTTAAACAAAATTTACATTTTTTTATAAAGAAATAAAAAAGTTTCTGCAGTTTTTGTGTGATTTTTAAGAAAAACGTTTTTTTGGTATAATTTTAAAAATAATCGACCGAAAAATTTTAAAACTACATTTCTAATTAGATTTCATGAAAATAAAATTATTTAAACAAAATTTACATTTTTTTATAAAGAAATAAAAAAGTTTCTGCAGTTTTTGTGTGATTTTTAAGAAAAACGTTTTTTTGGTATAATTTTAAAAATAATCGACCGAAAAATTTTAAAACTACATTTCTAATTAGATTTCATGAAAATAAAATTATTTAAACAAAATTTACATTTTTTTATAAAGAAATAAAAAAGTTACAGCAGTTTTTGTTTGATTTTTAAGAAAAACGCATTATTTCTAAAAAATAACGTTTTTTTGATATAATTTTAAAAGTAATCGTCCGAAAAATTTTAAAACTACATTTCTAATTAGATTTCATGAAAATAATATTATTTAAACAAAATTTACATTTTTTTATAAAGAAATAAAAAAGTTACAGCAGTTTTAGTTTGATTTTTAAGAAAAACGTTTTTTTGTTATAATTTTAAAAATAATCGACCGAAAAATTTTAAAACTACATTTCTAATTAGATTTCATGAAAATAAAATTATTTAAACAAAATTTACATTTTTTTATAAAGAAATAAAAAAGTTACAGCAGTTTTTGTTTGATTTTTAAGAAAAACGCATTATGT